>CAUYTI010042508.1:0-16361 GCA_963575145.1 Galago senegalensis
GCCTGTGGTCCCAGCTACTTGGGAGGCAGAGGCAAGAGACTCGCTTGAGCCCAGGAGTTGGAGGTTGCTGTGAGCTGTAATGCTACAGCACTCTACCCAGGGGGACAGCTTGAGGCTCTGTCTCAAAAAAAAAAAAAAAAAAAGAAAGAAAGAAATTTGGAATCCCTTCTAGTTCTCTTATACATTGTGCTTCTTACTATCTCTCTCTCTTTTTTTTTAAAATTAAATCATAGCTGTGTACATTAATGCAATCATGGGGTACAATGTGCTGGTTTTACATACAATTTGAAATGCTTTCATCAAACTGGTCAACATAGCCTTCATGACATTTTCTTAGTTATTGTGTTAAGACATTTATATTCTACACCTAGTAAACTTCACATGTACCCCTGTAAGATACACCATAGGTGTGGTCCCACCAATTACTCTCCCTCCACCCATCCTCCCTCCCCTCCCCCAACCCTTTTTCTTGGGCTATAATTGGGTTATAGCTTTCCTAAGAAAGCTATAAATTGGTTTCATAGTAAGGCTGAGTACACTGGATACTTTTTCTTCCATTCTTGAGATGTTTTGCTAAGAAGAATATGTTCCAGCTCCATCCATGTAAACATGTAAGAGGTAAAGTCTCCATCTTTCTTTACTTCTTACTATCTTTTAAGGGTTTTCTCAGAAAATGAATTTCATATAGCTTTTTTCATGAGGATTATAACAAAGTACTCTCTACTCAGTATTTTATCAGCCTTGAGCTTTCTCAAAGGGGATGCAGTAGGGACAGGAGAGTCCTATACAATTCCAGAGAGAGTTTAAATTGATACAATTTCTGTGGAGGGTAGTTTATCAGTTGCTATCTAAATTACAAATAAACATTTGTCTCAGCAGACCTGAGACAGACCCAAGTTCAGCTGGGAATGAACCCTATAGCCTATATTTGTATGTGTACAAACAGTTTGTACTTGGTTTTCATTATGCTATTGATTTTAAAAGTAAAAATGGGGAACTGTCTAAATAATTTATGGTGGAATGGAGATCACAGCCTTAAAAATGGAGATTGTATTTATATACAGGTTAAGTATTCCTTATTTGAAATGCTTGAGACCAGAAGTGTTTTGGATTTCATAATTTTAGATTACAGATACTCATTTGTACTTATGTGAGAAAAAGCTCCAAAATATATTAAATGGGGAAAAAAAGCAAAGTGTAACTGTATAGTATGTTTCTATTTGTGTAAAGAGGAAATATTTGCTTACGCACACACATAATCTCTGAAAGGGTAAACAGCAAGCAAGCATACTGGTTGCCCTTGGGGAAGAGAACTGGGACAGTGCTGAGGAGTAATTTTTATGCTGTATCTTTTCATATTTTTGAATTTTGAAACATGTAAAAGTATTACCAATTCAAAAATAAATTTAAATTAAACAAATCTCAAGTCTTTCAAATTAAATTAAGTTTGATAATTTGTTTCTTTGTTTCCTGTCTGCATATCCTTATAAGAATGGCCACATGATTGTGGCTTACCCTGTAATCCTAGCACTCTGGGAGGCCGAGGCCAGTGGATTGCTTGAGCTCATGGGTTCGAGACCAGCCTGAGCAAAAGCAAGACCCTATCTCTAAAAAATAGCCAGGCAGTGTGGCAGGAACCTGTAGTTCCAGCTACTTGGGAGGCTGCAGCAAGAGAATCACTGGAGCCCAAGAATTTGAGGTTGCTGTGAGCTATGACACCAGGGCACTCTACCCCAGGGGACAAAGTGAGACTCTGTCTGCAAAAAAGAAGAATGTCCACATGAGCAGAGATTGCGTCTTGATCATACCTGTTTTATTTATGCTCATGTATGTGCTTAGTTAATGGAACTGGCTGAGTGTAAATAGCTTCAATTCCTTCATGATACCAAAGATGTAGATTAGATAAAGTATCCTGGAAGGTGGTTGTAGTGCGCACATAAATTTTCAAATTACCTGATTAAATTCCCTGTATCAGACAGCCCAAATTATGAGAACCCCCTACATCCAACTGTGGCTACAGCCAAGGTCTCCATTTCGAATGGTATTTTAACATGTTTACCAAGGCATTCAAATTGTTTCTGTTGTGGGTAGCTGGGATGAAATCTGCATCCAATCTGAAATGCAGTCTCCCATAGATTCCTTGTAAGAAGATCCAATGTGAGTATCTTCTAGAATGCACTGTTCAATAAAGTAGCCACTTACAACTATTTAGGCATAATTTACATTTATTAAAAGTAATTGTGAGATTCTGTTTTTCATTCATTAGACACATTTCAACTTTTCACTAGTTACAAGACATTCCCAGTTTAGATTATCTGACTGTAGTGGGAGTAGGGGAATGGTGACCCCAGTCAGCTTGTACATTTAGAGTCTTCCCCATCAGGTCACACAAGCCTGCTGCATACAGATGGAATTTTCTTTTCTTTTCTTTTCTTTTTTTCTTTTTTGAGATAGTCTTACTTAATTGCCCTTGGTAGAATGCTGTGGTGTAATAGCTCACAGCAACCTCAAACTTTTGGGTTTAAGTGATCTTCTTGCCTCAGCCTCCCAAGTAGCTAAGACTGCAGGGGCCCATCACAATGCCTCAGCTTTTTGCTTTTTGTTTTCCCCCCGATATTAATGTCACATTTCTTCTTAAGGGCTATGATTAGGAATCTGCTTAGATACCAATTTCTTTTTTTTCCCAATATTAATGTCACATTCCTTCTTATAGGCTATGATTAGGAATTTTTTTTAAGGGATAGGGTCTTGGGTGGTGCCTGTAGCTCAGTGGGTAGGGTTCCAACCCAGCCCAGGCCAGCTAAAACAACAATGACAATAACAACAACAACAAAAAAATAGCCAGGCATTGTGACAGGTGCCTGTAGTCCCAGCTACTTGGAGGCTTAGGCAAAAGAATCACTTAAGCCCAAGAGTTGGAGGTTACTCTGAGCTGTGACACCACAGCACTCTACTCAGGGCGACAGCTCAAGACTCTGTCTCAAAAAAAAAAAAAAAAGAAAAAAAAGATGGGATCTTTCTTGCTCTTGCTCAGGCTGGTCTGGAATTCCTGACCTCTGGCAATACACCGCCTTGGCCTCCCAAAGTGATAGAATTACAGGTGTGAGCCACTGGCACCCAGCTATAGATGGAAATTTCATGTCCCACATTGTATTCAGGAATATGCCTTAATTAAGGAAGGTACTTTGAATCACCCATCACTTGTAGGGAGTCATGGACATACAGAAAAAGGAATATACAGGGATTTTCACTGTATGTGTTTATAATTGCCCAATTTCCAGATAAATGGGGAGAGGGAAGGATAAAAAGTGTTAACATTTATGCAATGGAATACCATTCACTTAAAAATGTTTTGTTTTGTTTTCAGGCTAGGCACTATCCCTCATGCCTGCAATTCTAGCACTTGGACTCTGTACTGTGGCTTCTCTTACTCCCTAAAATTTACTTCTTACAAAACAGGATTATAGTTAACCATTTATTTGCCAAAACTGATAATTAGAAAGTTTTAAAAGGCAAGAATTTTTCTTTGATAAAGACCCAGGTTTTTTTTTTTGGCAACTAAATTATTACATTTTACAAATGAGAGAGATTTTATGAAACATAACATTGATACAGGATTTTCTCAATTAGAGGTAGACAGGAAATTTTTATTTTTTTTTTTAGGCTCAGGTAAGCTCAGAAATTAGATTTTTATCTCTAGGCACAAACACACTGTAGGTCATACCCTTTGAGCCCTAGTAAGGTTACCAATAAAGCAGTTCCAAACATTTTGAAAGGTTTTACTCTGAGTAGGAAGTACACGCCTTAATTTTTTCCAGATTAAAAACTGCAAAGACCTAATAACCCTGCCTAAGGTGTGGGGCTATATTTATTCATTTGCTAGAACACTCATTAGGCAGTGAGGTGGGAAAGTCAGGCAAAAGGAGTGGGCAAGTTTGAAAGGAATCAAAACTCTTTTTACTATGTCTGAATTTTTAGCTAGTTGTCACTGCTGTTGCTAGCGGCAACCCTGTTGCCTGCATTAGCAAGAATGAAGGCTTGATAGGAAATGTGATTATTATTACAACAATCTACCCAATTACTTTCTCTTGACTGACAACAACTAAGAGTACAATCAGGCAGATGTTCATCATGAGAATTCTGAAAGGAAAGACAATCTGAGTAACAACACTTGATAGTGGGAGAATGGAAGGGACAAGTTGCTGGGATTTTATACATTTCTGGGTGGACTAGTCTGGGGGGAGGTGGGAGGAAATAGTGCTACCAAGCCTAATACCAATATAATAAGGATGAAGATACCAATGACTGCCAGGCCAAAGATGCACCAGATGGTGAGGGGTGTAGAACACATAAGAGTAAATAGTAAGTAAGACAGTTTCAAAAGGGGTAAAGTCTTGAAGAGTCCCTTGAAAGAGAAGATCTGCAATCCACTCACAAATGTTTTCAAGACTGTTTGTTTCAGGCCAAGACCAATCTTCCAATAAACATTGAACAAATGTCGTAAAAAGACAAAATAGACATGGGCCCCAACATAAATAATGCCTAATAGTCCACATTTATTCTCACACTTTTGTATTTTTAGAATCAAAACCAGAACATATTTTTATACATCTTTAATAGGATGGTGAGTGAACTAATACCCCAGGGATTGATTGGACCCCTGCTCTTATTTCAATGCTATTTCTGGTGATGGGTGTTGATATACATTTCTGGGAGTCCCTGAAGTTCCCCACTGTGTCTACCAACACATGTCTCTATGAGTTTCTGACAAGCTAATGGCAGCCCTGGGTCCCTGTCTAAAATTCCTGTCTTTTTGGCCTTCCCTTGGAGGCTTTTAAGGGTTTTACAACAAATGAATTAACAGTTATATGTTTTCACAGCAATTTATAACAAATAAGCATAACAAAAATACCATTAATAGTTAATTAAGTTTGTAGACACCAGCTAAAAATAGATGTTAAAATGGCTTACCTCTGGAGGTGGGTTCTGGGCTTTTTAGGGGCCCTGGGATGTTTTCAGGGGGTGCCTTCCCTCAAAGGGATTACAGCCTGCCCCACTCAGAGACCACCTGAGGATCAGTAGAATACATACTAACCAGAGTGATGTCAAGTTGCTGTTTTAAAAAGTAAAGAGGATTTTTTTTTCCTTTAGTTTTAAATGAGTAATTGACCTTGGGTCTCCTGCTGAGAGCTGGCACCTTATCTTAAAGTTATTTTTGGCATAGCAACTGCAGTTAGAAAAACAGTTTTAATAAACTTTGTATTAACTCTTTAATTGGTGGAAAGAGAGAATCTTTAACACAAGTAGGTTATTTGTAAACTCACAAATTGAAGGTGTACTAGGAAGTACATAATATATAGAAACAAAAGTGATGTCCAGTCTCAAGGATAGTGAACAGTTTACCAGGAAAAAGAAGGGGAAGGAAAACACAGAGAATTCCCCTGGATTGAAATCTAAAAGAACCTTGAAGGGACACTGAATAAAGCACTGGAATTGATAAATTAAATACAATCTTGACTAACAGGTGTTACACAATTTACTAATATATAAAGGGATGAACTCAGGGAACAAAAACCTACCAAGGACTCCTTTTGTTCCTTTTTAGACAAAGACTGTAGCAAGGGTTAATTTGGCTGCAGCTTGCTTTCTATGATAGTTCTTCTAGATTTTCTTAAAGCTCACTGGACTGCCTAAACCACAACTTTTTTCTTGGCACAACCTCTACTTTTTATTTTTCCTGAATGATTTTGTGGCTTGCAAGCTCAATTTAATATCTTTACTAAGTGCCTGCTATCAAAGTTGAAAATTTGGATTTTCTAGTTTCTCTTTGTTACCTGGAGACCAAGGGGGAGGCCAGCTTGTCTTGGAAGCTGGTTAGTTTTACTTACACAAAATGTGAACTTTCTCACTGTTGCTCTTGGTGAATTGGGTTGAAATTAAAAGGTTACTGAAAGAGCATTTTTTAAAAATTACCTTGTCTTATTTTGGATAAATTATTAGGCAGACATCAACAGATGGATAAAAAAACTACAATATAAACATTGTAAAAAGAAGATAGACCAATAAAGCAAAATGACAAGTGGACAGGACAGAAAACACAAATGGAATTCAACAGACAAAAATTAGTTTGGTGTGGAGCATGCCTGACTGCCCCCCTGCCCCCTGACTCAAATGCTTTTCCAGCCACAGGGCCGTGAAATCACATTTAATTCTTTCACTCACTCACTCATATAGAACTCAGAACATACATAAGACACACAAACCAGAACCAGCACAGTTGACTGCAAGAACGAAGACAACCCAATAAAAGACTGCAATTACCAGAACAGGACTAGCCTGCAAATCTGAACAGTCCAAGAGACTGTTATTAAGAAACAGTCTAATAAGGAGCTGTAATCATGATAACACAAAACAAACAACTCAAACCTATACCAGAGAGACAGGGGGACGTCTCCCCACTACCTCAGAAACAGGCATCTCAGGCTGCGTCCAGCCTTGCCTATTGTTCCTCCAGATTCTCTAGAGACCCAGACAGACTTACTTAAGGCACCACAATCAAATCACCAAAAATGGAAAATTTGGAAACCTGTGACCCGAGGTGTTTTTTTTTTTTTTTAATGTGGCTGACAGTTCCAGGGCAGAGGGGCATCTTCTCCGAGGCCTTCCCCTGGAGCTGTCGGACAGTAATGGGTCCAGGTGGGGGTCCAAGGGTGAGGATCTCGCTGGGGCCTCCAGATGATATAACCTTAGAGACCTGGAAAAATAATCTTGGACCCACTCTGATGGAAATAATTGGTGATTTATTCGCACCTGCCCAGGGGGCTGTTGTCCTAAGACAAGCGACCCCAAAGTGCAGGGTTTTTTTTCTTTTATACCTTTTCCTGTGTATAAGGAATGTTGCCATTGGCAGGGTCACAGCTTGGTTGCCAATGGATTCTGTGTAGCTTACAAGGAACATTGCCGTAGGCAGGGTTACAGTTTGGTTGTCATTAGATACATCTCAAATCACAATGGTTAATAGGGAAACGGGGGGGGGATAGAGAAAGTGGAGGGAACAGGAGCTTACCTGTAAGGCAAGGGAATGGGAGAAGGCAGGAAGAACTGGGGGGAAACAGGGGCTTTTAGTGCTTGGGAGTGCTTACAACTTTTCTCACTGGGCATGTTTTTTATTTTTATTTTTATTTATTTAATTAATTTATTTATTTTTGAGGCAGATTCTCAAGCTGTCACCCTGGGTAGAGTGCTGTGGTGTCATAGCTCACAGCAACCTCAAACTCAGGCTCATGCTATCCTCTTGCCTCAGATTTTCTATTTTTGGTATAGACAGGGGTCTCAATTTTGCTCAGGCTGATCTTGAACTTGTGAGCTCAAGCAATCCACCTGTCTTGGCCTCCCAGAGTGCTAGGATTACAGGAGTGAGCCTCTGCTCCTGCTCATCACTGGGTATGTATATATATATATATATCTCCAATTCCTGGGCTCAGGCGATTCTCTTGCCTCAGCCTCCCAAGTAGCTGAGACTACAGGTGTCTGCCAGAACGCCTGGCTATTTTTTTGTTGCAGTTACAGTATACCTGCCACCCTTGGTATATGGGGCCATGCCCTACTGACTGAGCCACAGGCACTGTCTGCACTGGACATGTTTTTAAAGTCCATTCATATGTCAGTTCTTCATTCTTTTTTATGGCAGAATAATACTCCTTTGTATGAATAGACAAGTTTGTTTACCCACTCATCAGTTAATGGACATTGGGGTTGTTTTCAACTTTCCTGATATTATTGAGAGAGGATACCCGAGAAGAGTGAGGTCTAGGAGAACAGGTCTTCTCAAGGAGATCACAAGGTTATACCTGCAAGGTCCTCTCCATGGTGACTCAGCTCTTGGGAATTTGTAACTTGGAAATTTCCAAGTTCTGTGAAATCCTATAGTTCTGTAGGGGCTAGAATAGCATTTCCCACTTGATTTAAACTGGCCAATGAGAAGGGTACCTATGGGATGGAACTTTTTGACTGTCCATAAAAAGGGAAAGACCAAGCCAGTCGGGGAGCGTGGCCATTTGGAAATCTTCTATGCGTAAGCTCCCAGCTGGTAAATAAAGCCCTTCCTCTTATAAACATGGTGTTTGGGTGCTCTTTGTCTCTGTTGGGCCTTGTCTTCCTGCAACATTTTATGTAATGCAGCTGCGAACATTCACATACAGGTGTATATGTGTTTGCATGTTTTTGTTTTGTTGTAGAGACAGTCTCACCATTGCCTAGGCTGGTCTGGAAATATTCCTGGGGTCAGTTGATCCTCCCCACTTTGGCCTCCCAAAGAGTGAGGATTGCAGGCATGAGCCACTGCTCCCAGCCTGGATAGATATTTTTAATTTGAGAGGAGGCTACGGTTGGACCTAGATGTGAAGCACCTAGCTTGGATATATCTGTGTCTGTTCCAGTCTATTATACACTTTGAAGTGGGAACCACAGCAGCCTTCATAGTATCATGGTGACAATAGCACTATCTCTTCACTTAGGCCACTCACAGTGTGAGAATCCTCCCATGACAGCAGGGAATTTTCCAGAATGTTCACATCCTGCAATTCCCCATGAGACTGGCCCTGGTCAGACATATCTGTGGCTAAGCTGACATCTGTAATGTTTCAGAAGCTGTTGCCTTTAAGGATATGGCTGTGGACATCACACAGAAAGAATGGGGACTGCTGGACCCAACACAGAGGATCTTGTACTCAGACGTGATGCTGAGGTACTATAGCAAACTGGTTCTCTGGGTGAGGCCTCTTGTCTCTTCATCCCTAGCACTCATGTATGTGTATTTGTCTCCTGCCCTGTCCTCAATAAGATACAGGTGTGTTCTTGCCCTGACCTGCGTTCCCCAGCCAGTACCCTCCATGCAGAGACAGATATCCACCCTATATCCACAGGGGGAGCATACACACTGCTATGTTCATTCACATTTTCTTTCTCTTTGGCAGGACTCCCTGATTCCAAACCAGATATGATCTCCAAGCTAGAACAGTGGGAATTGTAGAGAGAGACATCCTAAGAAGTCTAGGTGAGTGACATGAGGGTTTCTCTAACAGGTCACTGGGGTTTTTTTCCTTTTGATAGACATGGCAGGGGATATGGTGTGCATCCAACTGAAAGCAAATAGGTAAAATAGCCCCAGAACAAACCCCACACTCATATAGGCAACACTCCTCCAACCCCTCAACAGCCACTAATCTGCTTTCTGTCTTATGTATTTTCCTGTTCTGAACACTGAATATAAATGGAACTTATATAACTTTGTTCCTATAAATACATATAAATTCACGTCTTTTTCATATAAGTACAAAAAAAAAAGATGTTTGAGATTGTCTTCTTCCACTGAGGATCATGTTTTCAAACCTCATCCTTGTTATAGCATGTATCTGTCCTTCATTCCTTTTTGTTCCACTGGATGGCTGATTTGTTTGTTCTTCAGTTGATGGCCAGGTAGGCTAGCTCCACTTTTTGGCTATTGGGAGTAGTGCTGCTGTGACCATTCATGTATGACCTTTTGTTGAGCATCTGTTTTCTATTTTCTTAAGTATATACCCAGGAGTGGAATCACTGGATCATGTGGTGGCTTTATATTTAAACTTCTGAGGAACTGCCACACTGTTGTCCACAGATTTTGTACCATTCTATGTTCCCGCCTTCAGTGTCTGAGGGTTCTGACTTCTCCATGCCCTTGCCAACATTTACTATGTCTTTCAACATCATCCTAGTGGGTGTACATGTATTATTTTTGCAACTAGGAATGTCAGACCAGTTTTCAGACAGGAACCAATACTCCTATAATGGACACTAATGTGGCAGACAGTCGGGGTCCCATGCACATCTGTTACTTCCTAGGATTCTCACCAAAGCCCTGTGAAGTGTGTGGTGTGAACTCTGAGGAGCTCCCAGTGGTGGAGCTGGTGTGTGTTTCTTTCCTTCCACCACACTATCTCAGGCTCTGTTTGTTGTCGTTGTTTTGTGAGACAAGGTCTTGCTCTGTATCTGGTATAGAATGCAGTGTTATCATCACAGTTCATTGCATCCTAAAACACCTGGGCTCAAGTGATCCTTCAGCCTCAGCCTCCTGAGTAGCTGGGACTACAGTTGTGTACCACTTATAGAGGTGGGGTGATCTTGCTTGGGCTAGTCCTGGTCAAAAGTGATCTTCCTGCCTCAGCCTCCCAGAGTGCTTGCATTACAGGTCTGAGCCACCATGCCCAGCCAGGCTCTTTTCTTTATCTTCAGGTGGTTGAGGAAGGAGCCCCAGGCTTTGGGTACAGTTTTTCTTCTTAGGTATGACTCAGACTCAAGCACAGGGTCATAAGACAGACCCTGGCTGCAAGGCAATTGATTGATTGATGAGTTACTGTCCTTGATTGGTCAGTCAGTGCTTGGTAGTTTTAGGATGGGGGACAAGCTACTCACTGGCCGAGAGAGTTGGGGCACTGGAGATGGGTTTCCTTCCTTGAGTTCTTCCTAGGCCTTGTTACTGGGAGTCTTTCTTGCCTCCTGTTATGAAAGGCTATATTAATTTTCTGTGGCTGCCATTAAAAAAATACCATAAATTGGGTGACTTAAAGCAATAGAAATATATTCTCTCATAGAAGGGAGAGTCCAGAAGATCACTGAGGTGAAATCAAGGTGTCAGCAGGGCTGAACTTTCTCCAGACACTCTGGAGAGACTCCATTCCTTACCTCTCCCAACTTGGGGTGGCTACTGCTATTCCTGAGATTGTAGTAGCATCACCCCAATTTCTGCTTCTGTCTTTACATTGCAGTCTCTTCTGTGTGTCTCAAAACCCTCTCTGCTTCTTTCTTTCTTTCTCTTCTTTCTTTCTTTCTTATAGAGTCTCACTTTGTCACCCTCACTAGAGCACTGTGCCATAATAGCTCACAGCAACCTCAAACTCCTGTGCTCAAGTGATTCTCTGGTCTCAGCCTCCCAAGTAACTGGGACTACAGGCGCCTGCCACAATGCCCAGCTATTTTTAGAGATGGGGGTCTCTCTCTTGCTCAGGCTGCTCTTGAACTCCTGAGCTCAAGCAATCCTCCCATCTTGGCCTCTCAAAGTACTAGGATTACAGGTGTGAACCACTGTACCTAACCCTCTGCTTCTTTCTTATAAGGGTACATTTGACTGCATTTTTGGCCCCCCTGTATAATCTAATAATAAGCACCTTTTCTTAATCTCCTTAATTTAAATCACAATTTGTTTTTTTTTGAGACAGAGTCACACTATGTTGCCCTCAGTAGAGTATTGTGGCATCACAGCTCACAGCAATCTCCAACTCTTGGGCTTAAGTGATTCTCTTGCCTCAGCCTCCCAGCTGGGACTACAGACACCCACCACAATGCCCAGCTACTTTTTTTGTTGCAGTTGTCGTTGTTTTATATGGGGCAGGGGTTCAAACCCACCACGCTCCGTGTACGTGGGCAGTACCGTAACCACTGTACTATGGGTGCCGAGCCTTTTTTTTTTTGAGACAGAGTCTCACTTTGTCACCCTTGGTAGAGTGCTGTGGCGTCACAGCTTACAGCAACCTCAAACTTCTGGGCTCAAGTGATTCTCTGGTCTCAACCTCCCGAGTAGCTGGGACTATAGGCGCCTGCCACAACACCCCATAATTTTTAAAAATGCCACATAATACTCACTTTTACCATATAAGTTAATTGTACTAGTTTGAATAATATCCCCTAAAACTTGAGGTTCACCTGAATTTCAGAACATGTCCCTATTTGGAAATAGGGTCTTTGCTGATGTAGTTAATTAAGGATCTTGAGAGGAATCATCCTGGATTCAGAATGTGGCCTAAATCCCATGGCTGATGTCCTTGGAAGAGACAGAAAAGGAGCAGAGCAGAGAGACGCACATAGAAAGAAGGCCCTGTGAGGACAGGGAGAGATTGCAGTTTTGTATCTATTAACCAGGGCATGCCAAGAATTGCCAGGGCCCAACAGAGCTAGGTGAGAGGCACAGGATGGTTTTTCCTGCAAAGCCTCCAGAAAGAATCAACTCTGTTGTCACTTTGATTTCAGACTTCTGATTTCCAGAACTGTAAGAGAAAAAAAAGCCACCTAGTCTGTGGTACTTAGTTATGACAGTCCTAGAAAATTAATATAGTGCTATTTATAGGTTCAGAGAATTAAGAAATTAATATATAGTTGGGTGGCCACTTTTCCCCAGCCTCCCACACAGGGCCTCCCACCTCAGACAAATAGCACCGTCACTTACTGGGTAGACATTGGTAAACACATTGCTGATCTTTCCTGAGGCCTAAAATACCTCATCTTTCTGCAAATAGTTGACACATGTTTGCTGAGAGCCAGGCCATGCTTAGTGAGGAGATGGCTGTGAAACTACCACCTCAGTGCCGGCCAGGTGCCCTGGCCTGTGCCTTTCTATGCCTCCTTCTAGCATTTCCCTTCTTCACTGTGCAGAAAAGGTTAGTAAAGCAGGCCTGAGGCCATCATTCTTGGAATGGTCTGGTGCAAAGTTGGCCTTTGGCTGGTGCCTGGGAACCTGGATTTCAGGAAAGGCTCCCACTGTTGCCTGTTGGGTGCAAACAAGCAGCTCAGTAAGCCCTCATAATACCTGTGACACTGCATTACCCAAATTACTTCCAGGGTGTAGGATTTTGGTCTGTGCTAGGCAGATGTTGCGTACGTAACCTGCCCTTAATAAAGCCCCGAGCACTGAGTCTCTGATAAGCCTCCCTGGTAGGAAACACTTGGCATGGGTTATCAGAATCTGGTGATGGAGGAATCAGGTACATCCCAAGTGGCTCCACTGACCGGGGACTTCTTCACCTCATGTGCTGCTTCCCTTTGCTGGCTTTGCTGTGTGTCCTTTCACTGTAACCAGTCATAGCTGGGAGGATAGCTCTGCACTGAGTCTGGGCAGTCCTCCTACACAATCCCCAAACCTTGGGGAAGGACCCCGACCTGACCACTCACCTGCCCTGACTGCTTGTCCCCTTCCTAGGCAATTTCTCAGAATTGCAGATCAGCGGGGCCCAGGCCAGCATAGGTGGTTCTCTTGTCTCCACCACCTGCTGAGGATCTGTCACCTCCCAGAGTGAAGTGCACATTCAAATTGGGCCTCAAGTGTGTTTCTTTGCTTCTTTTTCAGACTCGGAGCCTGGGACCTGAACTGCACAGCTGCCTCCAGACAAAGGCACTCTGCTTTGGGGGTGGGTGACAGTGGGACTCAAGAGGCAGAATTTCTGGCACAGCATCTTGCAAGAAATTAGGACTTGGAGGCCAGGCAATGATGTGTGGCCAGGACAAGAAGAGCCCAGGGCAAAGCTTTGCAGGAAGTTTCTGCTGCCACCCCGTTTTCACTGGGCATCAGGGTACTCTCCTAGGGACTAAAGCTACCTTGAGCCACATTCTTGAAAAGGGCCTTACATGCGTTTCAGTCCTAAATCAAGGCCACCCCTGCCAAGGAGAGGGTGTATATGGGGAGGCCTCGAAGGTGTTTACCAGACCTTGGTCAGCCACCAGGAGTCCACACTAAGGGCACGGACATGTGGTGAGGAGGAAGATGCCTTTGGCAAGATGACCTGCCTTGTAAGCTGTCGGCTGATCATCAGCGGAAGGAAGCCCTATGTGTGTGCAGAGTGTGGCAAGGCCTTTGGGCAGACCACTCATCTGGTTCAGCACCGAGAAACTGCACTGGCATGTCCACATGAGCGAGAAGCCCTATGTGTGTGGCCTCTGTGGAGGCCTCTGTGGAGCTCTCTCTGAGAGCTATACTTTACCAACGTGAACCTAGCAGTGAGGTTCAAAGTCTAAACAGGAAAGTAACCTAAAAGGAAAGAGAAATATTTATAAAAGTGTCCCTCAAATAAAGTACCATGATGGTTTAATTTGCAGATTTTATCTTTTTTTTTTTCAAAGAGAAGGTTTAGAGCACTTCCCAAGAGAGTTGGAAGTGGGTCCATCTCATGAAGAAGAGATGAGAGACAGACCTCATTATTGTAACTATTAGATAAACCAAAATGATTTTCTCAATTAAACACCTCTAGATGGTTACTGGAGTTGTCTACCTTTAGTTTTGTTGCATTTTTTAGTAAGGATCACCCATCAATTATATAAGTAGTTTGGTAATTCAAAATAATAAAAATCTAGATTTCTGACACCCAAATTCAGAATTCAACCTGGGTCCATGGAGGGAGGTAGGCAGGGGCACTGCACATCCATCTATGCCTCCAGGAACTTCGTGTGTACCTGCTCAGGTGTCCTATACTTAGAATATATGCCTGTCACTGGACAAAAGCATCATGTATGAGAACATTCAGGGACTTGTCAAGATGAGAACAGCATGGCCAGGCTCAATGGCTCACACTTGTAATCATAGCACTCTCAGAGGCTGAGGTGGGTAGATTGCCTGAGCTCATGAGTTCAAGACCAGCCTGGGAAAAAGTGAGACCCCTGTCTCTACTGAAAATAGAAAACCTAAGGGAAGAGGATTGTGTGAGCCTGAGCTGGAGGTTGCTTTGAGCTATGACACTGTGCCACTCTATCCAGGACAACAGCTTGAGATTCTGTCTCAAAATTTAAAAAAAGAGAGAGACAAGAAAAGATGAGAACATTGGGTGCCCAACACCAGGCGCTGATGGAAATAATCCTGGCCCTGCTCTCTCTGTGACCTTGGCACGCAGCTGTGGAGCTGGGGGAGGGGTACTCTCAGCCTCACAGAGCTGGATTTTTCCCAGTCAACTTTTAGGAAGGGCAGGAGAGAGGCAGGAATTCAGGTCACCAAATTGGGAACTGGAGGTTTGGACTGGCTACTCCTGGATATGGAGCAGTGAGGGAAAACCTACAACCCTAAGTCTTTCTTTCTTTTTTTTTTTTTTTTTTTGAGACAGAGCCTCAAGCTGTTCCCCTGGGTAGAGTGCCATGGCATCACAGCTCACAGCAATCTCTAACTCCTGGACTCAAGTATGTCTCCTGCCTCAGCCTCCCACGTAGCTGGGACCACAGGCGCCCTCCACAACACCAAACTACTTTTTGGTTGCAGCCGTCATTGTTGTTTTGTGGGCCTGGGCTGGATTCGAACCCGCCACCTTAGGTGTATGTGGCTGGCGTCTTAGCCACTTGAGCCACAGGCGCTGAGCCACAACCCTAAGTCTTTAGAATGGAGAGCAGCCCCTGTCCTCCCCACTCCCACCCCAAGGACATTCCCTTCCCAACAAGGAGCGAGGAGCTATAGCTATAGCTCAGGTCCTCACCCGATATGGGCTGTGGCCTCAGTTCGGGCCATGCTGGGCCTCCGTCTTGCCTTCTTGAGTGCAGTGCAAAGAAGGGGACACTATGGGGGCTTTCCCACCTCCAGGTCCTACAAGAACAGGGATCAATGCCTACCACATTTCCTACCACATCAATGCCTTCCACCTCAAACCTGGAAAGTGGGCAACACCTATGTCACATGTGACCTCTGCCTGACTCAGTGACTGAGAAGCAGGCAATATGGGGGCAACACACCTGTCAGTCGACCTGCCAGCTTTCCAGCTCTTCAACAACTGTGCCCTCTTCCCACCCCTATGTGGCATTTCAGAGGGACCTGGTCCTGCCTGGGCTCACAGCCCACACTACCTAGACTTTTCTTTCTCTTAGCTCATCTTTTCAATGAAGGACTTTGCCTGGTTGATCAAGGAGAACATTCTTGGGGATCCTTTGCACTACAGTGTTGTCTTCTGTCAGTCTTACTGAATGTCAGGGAAGGTGCCATCAACCTGAGATCAGGGATTCCATGTCTTTGGCCAACAAGGGGAATGTGGGTCCCCCATTCCCAGTGACAGGGTTACTTGACTCACACAGAATGAGGTACAGCCCACTGGGCCCTGCCTTTACCTCCCACTTCACATGGTGCTTTCTTTTTTCCTCTTGAGACAGAGCCTCAAGCTGTCGCCCTGGGTCGAGTGTTGCGGCATCACAGCTCACAGCAACCTCCAACTCCTGGGTTTAAGCCATCCTTTTGCCTCAACCTCCCAAGTAGCTGGGACTACAGGCATCCACCACAATGCCTGGCTACTTTTTGTTTGTTTGTTTAGCAGGCCTGGGCTGGGTTCTAACCCACCAGCCCCAGTGCATGTGGCCGGCACCCTAACCACTGAGCAACGGACACCCAGCCACATGTGCTGCTTTCTTCCACCTGCTCTTTCCTTCTGATCCATGGGGGATGCACACTGCTGCAGACATTGCTGTGTTCTCTGTGCAGGGGTGTGTGGCTGCTGCTTTACAGCTGAGAATCTTTGGGTGCCACTGTGTTCAGTGAGAAAGAACTAAGGCTTAGGTGGGACCAAGTAGGGTGGTGGGGTCCTGGTCCTCCTGTT
>CAUYTI010042511.1:0-10076 GCA_963575145.1 Galago senegalensis
CCCCCTGGGTAGAGTGCCGTGGATTCACAGCTCACAGCAACCTCCAACTCCTGGGCTCAAGCGAGTCTCCTGCCTCCGCCTCCCAAGTAGCTGGGACCACGGGCGCCCGCCACAACGCCCGGCTATTTTTTGGTTGCAGCCATCATTGTTGTTTGGCGGGCCTGGGCTGGGGATTCCAACCCGCCACCTTAGGTGTATGTGGCTGGCGCCTTAGCCACTTGAGCCACAGGCACCGAGCCTCTATGTTATGCATTTATGTGTTCTACCCCTAAAGTTCTATACTAAATGTGGTGTGAATATGACCTAAAACATGAAAAGACTTATTAATAAAATGATGTTAAAATTAAGGACTTCTGAGGCTGGGTGCAGTAGTTTACATGCATAATTCCAGCACTTTGGGTATCTGAGGTGGGAGGATCATGGGAGACTAGGAGTTTGAGATCAGCCTGGGCAACACAGCAAGACACTGTTTCTACAAAAAAAAAAAAAAATTAGCCAAGTGTGGTGATGTGTGCCTATAGTTCCAGTTATTCGGGAGGCTGGGACAGGAGGATTGCTTGAGACAAGGAGTTTTGAGGTTGCAGTGTGCTATTATAACACCAATGCACTCCAGCCTGGCGTATAGTGAGATGCTGTTCCTTAAAAATACCATGGTATTGGCTCAGCTTCCGTAGCACAGTGGTTACAGCACCAGCCACATACAATGAGGCTGGAGGGTTTGAACCCAGCCCAGGCAGCTAAACAAGAAAAAATAGCTGGGTGTTGTGGCGGGGGCCTATAGTCCCAGCTACTTGGGAGGCTGAGGCAAGAGAATTGCTTAAGCCCAGGAGTTTGAGGTTGCTGTGAACTGTGATGCTATGGTACTCTACCAAGGGCAACACCGTCTCAAAAAACTCTGTCTCAACAAAACAAAACAACTATGGTATTAGAGAACAGCAAGGGAACTGGTTTTGGTGAACTCAGTGGCAGAGAGGCAGGCTAAAAAACTGGAAAGGTGTGCAACCAGGCACACGGTTGCACATGGTCATACCCTGCAGGTGGCGGGGTCTAAGCCTCTCTGAATAATATATGAAGCACTTCCCCAAACCTAATTGACTTAGGGAATAAAGACAACGTAAGTCTGCTGGGGTGGGTGGCAGGGCAAAGAGAGAAGAAGGAAGGGCTTACAAGCAAGTAAATGTTCTTTTTATGGATTTTCTGGAAACTTTCTCTGATGAGCTGGGCCTTCACATATGCAATTCCTTTTGACTGCAAACCGACCTCCCCGCCCCCCCACTGCCTTGATCTGATCAACTCCTGTTCACCCTCCGTGCTCAGCATAAGCAACACCTCCTCAGGGAAGCCCTCCCTGGTCTCCTCAGTAGAGCTCACTAGCATCTCACACTTGCAGCTGAAGATGTGTATTTAATACCTGCCCCCCCACTAGACTTGGAGCTTCAAGAGGGTGGGAGTCAGGGCCAGTTTTGCTCACTGCATCTCCCACTCCCAGCTCTGGTAGGTAGTCAGTAAGAATCGGAATAAATCAACGAATGGGATGAGGAATGAAACAGAAAATGAAGCCAAGATCTATGGTCTGAAGTGTCAGTAAAGCACTGAGACAAACATGGGTTGGTGGGAGCAGGTGCAGGGCAGGAGGAGAGGGAGCGAGGGGTCCAGTGAGAATGCAGAGGGGAGATGTCACATAGACCGATGCTTCTCCCACTGCAGGTGCACAGAGTGCCTGGGGATCTTAGAATGTAGACTCTGAATCAAGCTGGTCTGAATCCTCCCTGGGAGAAGCAAGTGACAGGTACCTGGATCGGCAGCACGAAATGTCAGGGGAGGGTCGGTGAAATGACTTGAGTATCAGTAGCGAGAAGTAGTGACCACGCTCTCAGGATAAGGGCAGAGCAGCCTGGAGGCCCAAGACTCACACCTCAGGGAAGTGCGGAGACACAGGTCATGAGAAGGAAAACACGAGGAGACAAGCTGTGCAGAAAGTGTATTCAGGAAGCGAGGGATGCACTGCTTCCTTCTCACCACATTCAAGAAGCTGCAGGTAAACCTCCACACACAGGACACAGAATCTCAAACAGTAATAAAGCAAACTCTTGGGACTGGCAGTGCAAGAAAACTTCAGTCACTTATAAAATTCCACCCACCCCACCACCTCCACCTTGCCCTTTCCAATGAAAATGTCATCAGAAGCAGGGATGCATTTTCTGAGTAATACAAAAAGTTATCACAAGACAACAAATGTGTTCCATAATGCTTTAACCACATTGACGTTAAAATGTCAATGTGTTTAGTTCTTGTCTGAGACTCTCAGGTGGGTTACAGTTTAAGGGAAAGAAAGGTACAATAGAACCATTACAAGTGACGTTTAGTGGGAGGTGCGCGTCACAGTCACCCGGGGGGCTTGTGCTCCCTCCCCACCCTCCCCTGGTGGTGATTCAGTGCCCCCCCCCACCCCCGGGCATGGCACAGGGTGAAATTCTCTTTAGGATGTCCTCAAAGTAAAGGCAAGGCGTCTAGGACTAGAGGACTGGGTCCCCAGGGAACTTCAGGGTATGTCTGGGATGGTCAGATTTAGAATACAGGCTGTGTGGCATCTGAGCCATTTGCTGTGGGGGCCTGTGTGAGAGGGAGGCAGTCACTCTTCAGAGCAGCTGAAACAGAGATAACTGCACAACCACTGCAGACAGACAAAAACCAAGTGACTTCAAACAGAAGTCTCAAATGAACGTCACATGGGCTGAAGCTCCAAAATGCTCTTCACCTGAGCAGCTCCGCAAAGCTAAAGCCAGTGTGGATACTGTGGGACTGATGAGTGTAATCACGGTTAATAACGGTGCTCCCGGTACAGTCACGTGGACAGCTGGTGAAACACAGGGGACCAGATGCCCAGAAGAGACACACTTTTCCTTCTCACACCCATCTCTGATTGTCACATGTACCGGGACCTAATGATAATGTCAGAAATAGGTATTTTATGAAAGTTGCAGAAATGTTCTTCCTACAATTGTTCCCAAAGCAAAATGTGATAAGAGCGAGCTTGATGTTGAATAACCACATAATTTAGCCATGTGGTGTTTTCGGATTGTCTTGAAATTATATCTTAAACAATCTGGTCGGGACAATGGCTGCTGACTAACAGCCCTGCTTCCTGTACCACAGCAATCGGGGAAGACGGGGTTTCTATGGCTTCCTTTATAAGCCTCTTAACTCTAAACAAAGCCACAACCCAACCAGAAACACACTGGCCTCTCTGACCACAAATGCTTACAGCTGCAGCTGATGCAGTTCACTGTTAAGGAAGCCAAGTCTGCTCTTTGTATAATGCTTAAAATCAGTTACGGCTTTAGGATGTTTTGTACCATAGCAATAGAAGTCCTACTGTGAATACAGTTTTAAACAAAAGATTATACTTGGAAAATTTATTAGTATAGAAACAGGCAACATCTCACTTTGCAAGCAGGAGGGGCCCAATAAATACTGTGAGAATTAGAGCTGCCAGATGGAAAGTGCCTCGCACACCGTGGGACACATACCAGGTGCTCAATAAAAGGCTTTTTATTTAGGTTACACGTCTAAGGGTATCAGGTGCTCATACAGATGCCAGATTTTGTAGGGAAATCCAGATTTCAAATACCTTGCAGATATTAATACATTCCACTTCTTAAATTTGTATTAATTTTATTCATTTAATGATAGCTCACTAGAGTTAACAAGTAGTGGTTATCATAGCTCTGTGACGCAGCAGGAGCATGCTGGCACAAACTGTCAGAACCCTCCTGGGGAGGGTTGGGTAACAGGGCTTCTACTCCCGGCCCCTCCCAGGCTGCCCTGGAGCCCAACACAGGGAAGAGGTTAAGCCACTGCCTTATTTCCCAAGGGTCTGTCTACGTGCTGATCTGGGGAACTCTGTTCTTTCACAAACTGATAAACCACAAGCGGTAAGATGGGAGAGGAGCACACACAAGTGAAGAGGGCAAACCCAATTTCACTGTCATAATTTTTTTTTTTTCTAGACAGAGTCTCAAGCTGTGGCTCTGGGTAGTGTGCTATGATGTCACAGCTCACTGCAACCTCAAACACTTGGGTATAAGTGAGTCTCCTGCCTCAGCCTCCCAAGTAGCTAGCTGGGACTAGAGGTACCTGCCACAATGCCCAGCTATTTCTTTGTTGCAGGTGTCATTGTTGTTTATCTGGCCTGGACTGGGTTTGAACCCACCAGCCTTGGTGTATGTAGCCGGTGCCCTACCCACTGAGCAACAAGCACTGCCCTTGTTTTTTATTTTTTGAGACAGAGCCTCACTCTGTCGCCCTGGGTTGAGCGCTGTGACATCATAGCTCACAGCAACCTCAAACTCTTAGGCTCAAGGGCTCCTCTTGCCTCAGACTCCCCAGTAGCTGGGACTACAAGTGCCCACCACAACGCTTGCTAGTTTTTTCTGTTTTTAGTAGAGACAGGGTATCGCTTTTCTCAGTCTAGTCTTGAACTCCTGAGCTCAGGCAATTCACCCATTTCTGCCTCCTAGAGGGCTAAGGATTACAGGTGTGAGCCACCGTGCTGGTCCACTGTCAGAATTTTAAAAGGAAGTGCAGAATATTTAATACTCTTGTTTTTAAAAATAAGGGATTTGGGGTGGTACCTGTGGCTCAGTGGGTAGGGCACTGGCCCCATATACCAAGGGTGGCAGGTTCAAACCTGGCCCTGGACAAACTGCAACAAAAAATAGCTGGGCGTTGTGGCAGGCGCTTGTAGTCCTAGCTACTCGGGAGGCTGAGGCAGGAGAATTACCTAAGCCCAGGAGTTGAAGGTTGGTGTGAGCTGTGACGCCACGACACTCTACCAAGGGCAATAAAGTGAGACTCTGTCTCTAAAAAAGGGATTTAGACCTCTAACTCAAAAAATGCAAGCTGCAGTTGGAAAAAAAAGAAAATAGTTCTGATTTATAAATACCTAATTTGTTAAGAAACTTGTGTAAGTGAATCAATCTGAATGATCACTAAGCCTGTCTAGCCCAATGCCACCACCTAGTGGCGACCAGAGGAAGGCGCTCCTCCTACGCTGTGGCTCTAAAGGAAACACCCACAGCCAGCAGGCTCTCCGTTCCTTGGGGCTCACTCACAGTTCGGCTTATTTTCAAGAGTCTGTATCACAGTATACCAGGCCTTCTCTGCAGCCCCATTCCCTTTCCCTAGTGAACTCAGGACAGTGCTTTCAGCCCTGTTCCCTCTGGTGTTTTTTCTTTCTTCTTTTGGCTATTGATGAGCCCTGGACAGATGACTGATCTGCTGCAGAGGGACATTTCTAGCATGGAAAGTGCATGTTAACTATCAGCCACGCTAGACAGTAACTCATCAAGTTAAGTGTGCTTCTCATCAAATACCAATATTTAATGTATTGTGGATACTTTATTTATTGAGCTGCTAACATGGTACCAGCATCACTTTCTCTCTCTTGCCATTGTCAACACACAGGAGCAGGGCTGCATTATGCACTGATTCTGGGAAAGTCACTACATCACCCAGACTCTAGGCAACATAAATGGAGCCTGCCAATTGCTGTCTGTACCTCACTGAGAACCACTTCTAGTTTCTGTCTGTCTGAAGGCCAGGCCTGAGTGTTCCCTACTCTCCGGCAAAGTGGGATATTCTTCCCTTCAGGGGTAGGAATTTATTTATCATTTATTAAGCAGTGATTAAAGTGAGATCAAAATGTAAGAATGTATGCTTACTGATTAAATTACTAAAAAAATAGTGACTGAAATAAGACTTTAACCACTGCCAAAACTAGCTTACGTACAAGTCACCTGGGGAGTTTGCTAAAACAAAGATTCTTGGGGACCACCCACAAAGATTTTGGTTCAATAAAGGTCCGGGAAACCGCATTTTAAAACAAAAAAAAAAAAATTTTTTTTTTTAAACTTACAGAAAAGTTACAAGGAAAGCAACTCCTGTGTAGCCTTCCCAGCCTGGACTCAACTGTTAACATTTTGCCACACACACTTTCTCTCCCCACCTCCTCTCACCTGCACGCAAACACACCATGCCCACCTTTACCTCTAAACATTTCAGCGAGTCTCCCCGAAACAAGGACATTTCATAACAGCACACTGATAAAACACTTATCTAACAGATAGTCCATATTAAAATTTTACTAATAGCTCCAATGACATTTTCTTTCTTTCTTTCCTCCTTATCCAGAATCCAAACCAGGATTATGCTTCTGTTGTTTTTACAATACTGGATCTCACTATATTGCCCAGGCTGGACTCGAACTCCTGGGTTCAACTGATCCTCCCACCTCAGCCTCTGGAGCAGCTCTGGAGCACCAGCACATCTGGCTTGAAGTCCTGTTTCTTCTGAGCGCACACATCCTCCTATCCCAATGACAACGATGCTGGCCACACAGTAGAAAACTCAACCAATCTCTAGGCTTCTTCTCAGTTTTGACTGTCTGCGCCTATAACCAGGGTCTTAGTTAGGGAGGCACCCCACGTCAGTTTTCCTGTCTGTATTACAAGTCACTTCCCAGAGCTAAATGCAGCTATGATGGTGTTTAACCCTCAAGACTTCCCATTTTTCTCAGTCACAGGGGAGTTTTAGTAGCTGTCCCATCACTCAGTCTGGGAGAAGTGTTTTCCGAATCATTGTTTATGAAGTAACAGATTTTCCAGTCTATATGTCCGTGCTGGGATTAGTGCTGTTGTCAAAATAAAGAAGAAGAAAGCCACACGATAATTATGTTAGCTCAAAAAGGACTATCACTTGGGATTATGTAACCCGATGTCTTGCCTTGTTTGTTCAAATGAGTTAGTATCATTCACTGATACCAATCATTAATCTGTAACATCCAAATTATGAAAAAGACCAACTGCACATATTCCTTCTCAGAAACATCTGAAAGTTGTTTTAGAATTTTTTTCTAGGTTTTTTTTTTAAACGGGGTAGCTTCCATTTCACAAAATAGAATGAAACTTCCCCAATTAGAATTTTCTTAAAGCAGCAGCAAAGAGACGAGATGCATGCATTTTGTGTAATTTATTAGGCTTTGCAAATGCTCTTAATGAAATTCAGCCCAATGAATTAAAACAGGGTGATTTTACTTTTCATGAACGGAAAGCCCACATCTCTTAGTAAATGCTTTCATATACATTATTTCACTTTATTAATTTTAAATTAAGGGCAGCTGATAACAAAGTGCTAACTACTCAATACACATAAGTGGGATTTAATCTTTTCTCATAACTTCATAATTTTCATAAGTCAGCACTATCTTCTGCCATTTTTTTGTTTTTTTGAGACAGAGACTCAAGCTATCCCCCTGGGTAGAGTGCCATGGCACCACAGTTCACAGCAATCTCCAACTCCTGGGCTCAAGTGAGTCTCCTGCCTCAGCCTCCCAAGTAGCTGGGACCACAGGCGCCCACCACAGCGCCTGGCCATTTTTTGGTTGCAGCCATTGTTGTTTGGCAGGCCCGGGCTGGGGATTCGAACCCGCCACCTTAGGTGTATGTGGCTGGTGCCTTAGCCATTTGAGCCACAGGCGCCGAGCCTCTTCTGCCATTTTTATCCCACTTTCTTGGCTATTTAGTTTCCAAAGTGCAACACTGCATAATAATAAATATACTAACTTATTTTAAAAATGAGGTTTTAATATAATCACTGCTGAATACTTACTAAAAGACCTATTCATTCAGGATTTTCATATTGCTAATTCAACACTGAAGTAAAAAAATTAATTTACGCTGAGCCTATATAATAAAAAATTAATTTTTCAGCTTGGCGCCTGTGGCTCAAGCGGCTAAGGCACCAGCCACATACACCTAAGGTGGTGGGTTCAAATCCAGCCCAGGCCTCCCAAACAACAATGACAGCTGCAACCAAAAATAGCCGGGCATTGTGGCGGGCACCTGTGGTCCCAGCTACTTGGGAGGCTGAGGCAGGAGACTGGCTTGAGCCCAGGAGTTGGAGGTTGCTGTGAGCTGTGATGCCACAGCACTCCACCCAGGGGGACAGCTTGAGGCTCTGTCTCAAAAAAAAAAAAATTAATTTTTCATTAACATTCTTTTTTTTTTTGCAGTTTTTGGCTGGGGCTGGGTTTGAACCTGCCACCTCCGGCATATGGGGCCAGGCCCCCATTCCTTTCAGCCGCCCTCATTAACATTCTTAAAGCCTAAAGCCTGCTAATAAATATAAGTAATCCAAGATGACAATGCAAGTATGGGTGCGCAAAACCTTTTTTTACTATGTATTTGTAAAAACATCTGACGTCTTTTTTTTTTTGGCCAGGGCTGGGTTTGAACCCACCACCTCTGGCATATGGGGCTGGAACCCTACTCCTTGAGCCGCAGGCACACCCCTGATGTCTTTATTTATTAAAAAATGCAGCTACGATAGTGTTTAACCCTCAAGACTTCCCATTTTTCTCTGTCACAGGGGAGGAAATGCTCCTGTTAAGTCACTTTCATGACACAACTCAGTAACACGGTCGAATTATCTTGAAATTGTCAATCCTACTACTCCAGACGTACAATTTTGGGATCAAATCACTTGTTCCACAGACCCTGTAATTTGTTCAGGGAGGGGCTCTCCGAGGGAAGCCCCTGGGCGGCCAGGGTGGAGTAATTTGTAGGATTAGCTGTATTCAAACTGAGGCCCATAATTAGTACATACAACTTCAAAATGTCAAATAGTTTTCTTATTATGGAGTTGGGGTTTATTTATAGGTTTTATTTACAGGCTCGACACCATGACACTTAGAAAAGTAACAAAATAAAAAAGTTATACTTGATACCGGGAGGATAAGAAGCAGTTTTAAGATCTCAGAAGAGCAAGATAAAGAATGTTGTGGGCGCCGCGGGCAGTTCTGGGGCAGAGGTAATGAGCTATAAAGAGAAACCGACCTCTTCAGAGCCGGGAGCTGCTTTTTCCTCGGTGTAAGGAGAAGCAAGCTAATTTAGGCATAAAGTTTGCTCCCTTAGCCTGCAGAAAACTCAGGCTGAGGATATCGAGTCTCTTTTGCTTTTTCTTCAAGTATCACATAGAGAAAATGGGACAAATCTTAAGTAGACAGGTCTCCAGGAGCCTGGCAGAAACTTCTTCCCCCCACTGGTGACCACTCTCCTGACTTACCACACTGCTTTCATGAGGTTTTAAAAACGAGATTTAAAGATTTTCTTTTTTTAATGGCTTAAGAGAATGTCATCATGTTGCAGTGCTTAACAGCACACTCCCAAATGTCACAGGACTCTGCTCTCCCAGGGTGGCACCTCAGCACACGTAGTACAAGCTCTGAGTGGCTTGCGTGGCGTGGGCAGCAACTGAGAAGGGCCGTTCGGTCACTGAAAGGGGATTGGTAAACTTTCCACATTATATGCCATCTCAGTGAGCCCAGAAACATTAAAAGCCAAACAAACCTCCCTTAGGGGGATAAAAAAGACAGATGCCAGGTATCAGGACTTACCACCAGACAAGGTGTCCCCTAACAACCTGCACCAGGACTCTTGGATTTTGTTGAGAATGACTTTTGCCTCCTTTGTGATTACCATGGTAGAGGAGTTCCGGACCATTTACTCTGTACCCTACCTTCACCAGAACAGGAAGTGGGGTGGGGGTGGAGAAGAGGCAGAGGCCTTGAGTGTCAAGTTCAAGGGGGAGATGAAGGCCCAAGGAGCTAGAGGAGAATGAGGGGGCTCGTGACCCTACCACGTGGGGTGGGGTGGGAGGCAGGGACAGTTGGCAAAGGTGTCAGGGAATCTTGCAAGACGCAGGGAAATTGGCCTGGGGGAAGCAGCAGCATTCCAGGTGCTGCAAACCACGTGTGCAATGGCTGGGCGAGGAAAATGCAAGCCTACTTAGGAACCACTGAAACTGATTGAGCAGGTGTGTCTGAGGAATAACTGAAATCTTTTTTTTTTTTTTTGAGACGGAGCCTCAAGCTATCCCCCTGGGTAGAGTGCCGTGGCTTCACAGCTCACAGCAACCTCCAACTCCTGGGCTCAAGCGAGTCTCCTGCCTCAGCCTCCCAAGTAGCTGGGACCACAAGCGCCCACCACAGCGCCTGGCCATTTTTTGGTTGCAGCCGT
>CAUYTI010042513.1:0-71228 GCA_963575145.1 Galago senegalensis
GCGTTGTGGTGGGCGCCTGTGGTCTCAGCTACTTGGGAGGCGGAGGCAAGAGACTCGCTTGAGCCCAGGAGTTGGAGTTTGCTGTGAGCTGTAATGCCACAGCACTCTACCCAGGGGGACAGCTTGAGGCTCTGTCTCAAAGAAAAGAAAAAAGAATTGGTCCACTTAAATGGAGTAATACAGAAACCGTAATTCACTCAATACCATTCATGATCATTTGTGAAATGGACATCACAAATAAGTGACTATCAACCACCCTATATAAATGGTCTCTAATGTTCAATTTTAAATGTTTACTCTAGTTGTATTCAGTCAGGTATAAGGAGCAATGTAAAAAATTTTTATTCAATTCATATATATGCTCACCCCCTGTGCTATTAAAAAAGATGCAATTATAGAAAGAGATCAGCATAGAAAAACTGATGATTTAATGGTTAGGAAATAGTGAAAATTAAAAAGGAAAAATTCTTTAAATTATAGAATTTAGTAAGAAATACAAAAGAATCAGAAAGTAACTATATTCATTTCTATTCACAAATTATCATATATATGATATATATCATATCATGATAGATCATGCTTATCATATAGATGACATTCATTTATATTCATGAATTATCATGTAAATGCTAAATATTTTTTTCCTAAGTAAAAAAAAAATTTAAGTTGAAAATGTAGGTTCTAATTTCTTTCTTTCTTTTTGTTTCTTTCTCTTTTTTTTTTTTGAGACATGATCTCACTCTGTAGCTTTGGGTAGAGTGCAGCAGTATCATAGTAGCTCATTGCAACCTCCAACTCCTGGGTTCAACAATCCTCCTGCTTTAGGCTCCTGAGTAGCTGGGATTATAGGCACATGCTGCCGCACTTGGCTAGGTTTTTGTATTTTTTTGTGTGGAATGGCATCTCACTCTTGCTCAGGTAGGTCTCAAACTCTTGAGCTCAAGCAATCTTCCTGCCCCATCATCCCAGTGTTCTGGGATTATAAGCTTGAGTCACCACACCTGGCTAATTTTCCTTTCTCACCAACTTTTTCATGGCAGGCTTCTTAAATAACATAGATTTCTCTTTCCTAAAGCAGGTAGTGTGCTGTGGCCTGATTAATATTTATAAATGTAATCAACACTAATAAAAAGTTGTACTTTGGTATAAATTTTCTTGATAATCTACTCCTAATCACTTACCAACAAAGAACTCCTTTTCTGTGTTGCACGCTGGATTTGACATTGAATATACAGAAGGGGCCAAAAATACATATACACATTTTAAGAAAGGAAAAAACTGTATGAAAATTGTAATACTAAAAAAGTTATAATACTTAATATATACTGATAATGTTTGTTATCTTGTATTTCTTGTAATTCAGAAGTCAAATGTGTCTTGAGAATTACCTTTTTAATATAATTTTTCCTTTCTTAAAATGTACGTACTTTTGTTGGCACCCTCTGGATATCTAAAGGTGCCATAGACCTTCCAAGAATATTATTAAAAACAAAAAGTGAACAAGAGAGTAAGATCAAAAATACACATTGCACCAGCAGAAGGGTTTTGTGAATATAGGACTGGATTTTTTCTGTGTTGAAAAAGGTATATATTATTCTCCTCTAAATGTGTTCATTATGTTTACCGTTTTACAACAACATTTCTAGGATTTATTGAGCCATGAATGTCTTTTTGAATTATAATGCATTGCTAGAAAACCCATAGGAGCTCTCATGATATAATGCTCCTCTCTAGTAAAATAGGTGGCCTAATGTCATCTCACAGATGGATTATAATTGCTACAAAAACTTATCACAGTTGGAATTTATTAGCTAAATCTGTGGACCACTATCTATCCTAAATCTATTCTCCACCTGCTCCCTGCAACTCCTCTTGGCCTTGGGTATTTGAATTTTATGCACTACAAACAAATAACTGCCCTGTTCTTTGTGGTTCCTCTGACTTTCTTGTTTTGTTAAAAAGTTTTTCCATAGATAACCAATAATTATACATATTTATGAGGTATATAGATGGTTTTTGAAACAATCACAGAATTTATAAAGGTCTGTTCAGAGTGTTTAGGATTGATCACCTCAAACATTTATCATTTTCATTATGTTGGGAACATTTCAAATCTTCCCTTCTAACTATCTGAAATATACGTTATATTATTGCAAAGTACTTCCACCCTTCTGAGTAATTGAACATTGGAGCTTATTCCTTTTAATTTCACTGTGTATTGTACACATTAACCAACTTCTCTTTCTTTCCTTCCTATTTGCATACACTTCCAAGCCTTTGGCATTTATCATTTTGATCTCTACCTTTATGAGGTCAATCAGCTGGTTTTTCTTTTGTTTGTTTGTTTGCAGTTTTTGTTTGGGGCTGGGTTTGAACCCACCACCTCCAGTATATGGGGCCAGCGCCCTACTCCGTTGAGCCACAAGTGCTGCCCCAATCAGCTGTTTTAACTTGATGTATGAATGAGAACATGCAATGTTTCTGAGCTTGGCTTATTTCACTTAACACAGTGACCTCATTTCCATCCATGTTGCTGCAGACAACTGGATTTCCTTCTTTTGATGGCTGTATAGTATTCCATTTCTATACATCCAATGGATATCTATACATCTGTTGATGAAAACTTTAAATCCATGTTTTGGCCACTGTGACCAGTGCTACAATAAATATGGGGGTGCTGCTGTGTCTTTGATACACTGATTTCCTTTCCTTTGAATAATTATGTGGTAGTGAAATTCCTGGATCATATAGTAGCTATCTACATGTAGTTTCTTGAAAAATACTTTCATACTGTTTCAAAAATATCTGTACTAATTTATATTCCCACCAATAGTGGGAGCAGTCTGGGAGTTCTTTTTTTTCAACATCTTCACTAGTAGTTATTTTTTGTATTTGGATATTAGCCATTTTATTAATAACTAGGGTAAAATGATGGCTTTGAATTGTATTTCCCTGATGACTAGTGATGTTAAACAGTTTTCCATATACCTTATGTTCATTTGTACATCTTTTGAGAGATGTTT
Organism: Galago senegalensis; assembly: GCA_963575145.1. NCBI lineage: Eukaryota > Metazoa > Chordata > Mammalia > Primates > Galagidae > Galago > Galago senegalensis. The sequence continues at coordinate 3,024 of CAUYTI010042513.1, forward strand.
TTTCAGATCTTTTACTCGCTTCATAATGGTTTTGTGCTGGTGACTTGTTTTAGTTTCTTGTATATTTTATTATTTGTGCCTTGTTGGATGATTAGTTGGTAAATATTTTTTCCCTTCTACAAATTGTCTTTTCACTCTGTTGATTGTTTCATTTGCAGTGCAGAAGCTTTTCAGTGTAGTATAGTTCCATTAATATGTTTTTGTTGCCTGTGTGTTGGAAGTCTTAACTAAAATGGGGATGTTTGTGACACGTGAAGTGGGTTAATCTCCAGTCCCCAAAGAACACACACAGGCACTGATGGCAATGACAGTGGGTGACATAACCTGTTCTCAGGCCCCCAATTGTGTGTGCAGGCACTTGGTGTAAAAGGCTGAGGGTATCTATTTCCAGATTCCCTGATTGAACACTTGGGTGATAGAAATGGTAATGGCAAATGGGACAGGCCTATCTTCAAACCCCAAGATTGCACCCAGGCCAGCATGTTTTGGGGTCCACTGAAACTTCCATGCAGGTACACAGACGTTCGTCTGCTAGAGTAAGTGGGTTTCTGTTAGTGGCAGAAGCCCCGTGCAGCCCAGGCGGGCAACACTTTGGCTCCCTTTGTCGCCAGGGGCAGCCTCCCTGGTCCATTGGCACCAGCTATACCCCAGAGTATAGGGTCCTCCATCAGCCACAGTGCTGGAAGCATAGATGCACCACAGAATCTAGCAGGTGCTGCAATTCCACATCTCTCTTAGGGGATGTCAAGAAACTCCAGGGCAGGATGCAGTCAGGTGAGGACTGGACTCTCAAAATGATACCATGCTGCAGCTGTTGGTTGTGGGGCAGAGAATGGGGAAGAACCCAGTGTAAACTTTCTCTCTGAAGCAGTGATGTCTTATGGACATCAGACAGCTTCTTATAATTGTCTCAGGGCCCATGAGGGCTGAGGGGCTCTTTTATGGCTGACAGTACAGAAGTTTATGGTGGAAATGTGGACAACTAAGGATCTCTTGCTTAACTTTTCCCCATACTGGGGAATTTCTTCTGGGTCCAAGCTGATGTAGGTGGGCTGGTTGCTTCACTTCTATTTTCTTCCATTCCTCAGAGATTACCTGTCACTTCCCTGCTAAATTTAAGTGTTCTTTCTTACATATTCTAACATGTGATTATTTACTCATTGTTTTTGTCTTTTCTAATTTTTTTTTGTTTCTAAAAAAACCCTTTCAAGCTCTGGGTAGAGTTTGGATGTCCTTGAACAGTGGCTTATGGGAGTCCATCTATGATTATTTCTCCCATACCATACCAATGACAGATCTAAAAGATTCTTAAATCTCTTCATGACATTTTTAGTTATTATTTTAACCCATAATTAATCTGGCTGAGAACAAGCCAGTACTAGAATAAGAATTCCTTTTCCATGGTAACCCAAACAGATTCCCTGTGGTCTTTAGATTGCTGTAGAGTGGGGAATAGAATAAAATTGCTCCAAGTGACAGATACTGAGTGGTCCTTCCTCTCAATAGACAGTTTTGGAAGCTAGGAAGTCTAATATCAATATGTTGTTATTTTGTGAGAGTCTTCTTGTTCATCATTCTATGGTTGAAGGTCAGACAGGGAAAGATATTGTTTTAGTCTTTTAGAAAGAGGCAACTGCCAGCTACTTCTGGTCAGCCATACTGAATAAGGTAGGTCTTCTTTACCTTTTAGGAACAACCACAAATTTGAGATAATATGAACAAACCTTTTAACTATGAAACAGTATGTCGACGGTCTCCTGATTACCATCAGATTGCAATGTTGTTTAGCTGTTTTATAAATGTTTGCCTTCCTCCCTCTAACTTACTTTATGAATTAGTTTTTTAATATTTCTTTAATATTCATAAAGGTTTGGGAGTTTTGAGGATGGCATTTGTAAATCCACAAATATTACCTTTATAGCTAAGCTTAACTGAAGAAAGAAACGTAAGATGGATTGTATTTTCCACTAAAATCAGCAGCACTCTGAACAACAATTGCAGCAAACTCGATGGTGTGGCTTTTGTTATGAAATAATAAAGACAGTTGCTCAAAACTTTTCTCTTCTTTGGAGTTTGCTACTAGGGTGGTTTTCACTGGTCAACAAAATTTCTAATCATTTTATTTTCTCTTTAGAAAGTATGTTGTAATCATTAAGAGCTCAGAGTTCCTTTTGAACTTGATGACCTATGGCTTTTATTTATTTGATTTGGAACTTAATGCCCCTATTTTTATTTCAGATTAATATGAAGGTATATATGATTAGGTTTCATTGTTTGCATTTATTATGTAAGCTTCAAGTCGTAATTGAACCCTCCACCCATGGGTCTGCAGTACATCCTTACATTGTGCCCATTAGATGATAACTTACCAGTCTCCTCCCTCCTTTTCTCTCCTCCCTCCCTCCACCATCCTCCCCACACCTGAATTTAATTGTGTTTTTCTCTTGTAGTGGCATGTAGTTCTTTATCTATTGGTTTCATATTAGTATTGTATATATTGGATACTTACTTTTGCATTCTAGTGGTACTGTACTAAGAAGAATATTCTTCAGCACCATCCAGGTTAATACAAAAGATGTAAAGTCCCCATCTTTTTTATGGCTGAAAGGTATTCCACAGTATATATGCCACAGTTTGCTAATCCATTCATGAGTTATTGGGTCCTTGGGTTGATTCCTCTTCCTTGTTGATAACTCTGTTCCCTTCTAAAGAGAATAAGTCAATGTTCTTGCATAAGTTATAATCAATTGTGTGTTAAAAATAATTCTTAAGTACTAGAATTTTATGAGTATTTCAACTAATACTAAATAGTATCAAGCTGTAATAAAAGACTTTCTTTGATAGTTTGTAAAGTTTATTTCTTCAAGTTTATTGTCACTTTATAGTATTTTACTTTCAGAGAAGTACCATTCTTTTTAACTGTGAGCCTTTTAAGATCACAAACATGCAAATGTGTGTAAAACTTGGCAGAAATTTTTATGTGTTTTTGTTAATCTAAGTTTGAGAAGATTTCTAGATCAAGAAGAAGTATAATCACATTCTTCTGCTTCCAGTTTTAACCACAGGCTAATGTCTGTGAAAGGTACCATCAAAAGCAAGTGTCCTGACCACAGTTCTAAAAGAGGGATCACTCTATGGTTTATCTTACAAGGGTACAAGTGAATCCTTCTAAAAGTTGAATATAAATGTCTTAACATAATAACTAAGAAAATGACATGAAAGCTATGTTAACCAGTTTGATGAAAATATTTCAAATTGCATATGAAAATACCACATTGTACCCCATGACTACATTAATGTACACAGATATGATTAAATAAATAAATAAATAAAAGATGTAGATTAACCAGAGTCTCCTATTATTACCTGTAGAGAACTCTAATGCCTTTCTAAAAATTTCTCCTTCTCTGTTCTAGATCTTCTTTTTCTACCTTAATGAACTTAAATGTATGTCTCCCATTCCTCTATTTGCCTCTTTTTCTATGTTAATATTGATAGAAGATGCATTCTGTTTCCTGTGGTTTCTTTAAAAACAAGACTATTCAATACATTCATGTAACAACAACAACAAAAATCCGACATTTATACCCCCTAAACTACTTAAAGTTAAAAAAATCAAGGAAAAAAATCCAAAATTTATTTCTACTATAAAAGTGTGCTCAAAGACAAAGATTGAAGGGCTAGAAGGAGCTTTATGGAAAGAATTATAAATTATTTGAGAATTAATTGTGAGTATTTTTTCTGAAATTGTTTTGGCTATTTTGTCATGATATTTGAGCATCTCTCTCTCCAGCAACACACTGTCTTGCTTTTTTTCACAATATATACCTAAGGTTTCTTCATGGGAACTCTTGTCCTCTTATTTTAGTATTAAGAAAAATTTCTCCTTCCGCTTCCTCAATTGCCTTTAAATATATTTATAAATTCAGCTACAATTAACAGCTGAGAAAATGTGGCAGGTATTTTAGACATTTAATTTTTTTCTTTTAACCTTGTTCTTTTTCACACAGTAACTAATGAGCTCTGTAAAAGTTTATATCATTCCTCTAGAAGACAGAGAAGAATACATCCTAAATATACACATTTGTCTCTGTTACACAGAAAGTGGGAATTGAAGTTCTGGATATTTGAAGAGTTTTGTACCTTCGTCCTATGTTCTTATAACTATAAAGCCTCCTCACCTATGGGACATGTTCAGTGTGTAATATAAAAATTATTTGGGGGAGTTATGGCAAGATGGTTGACTAGAGACATATCTTTTCTGGATACCCATGGTGAGATGGGGAAAGTGAATTTCAACCACCTTTGGCTGGGAGAATCTTCACAGTAATGTTACTCCAAGAGTTCAGTGAAGCAGGAGAAGACTTCAAAAGCCAACAAGGAGGTCGGGAGGTGAGGAAAACTGATGTGGAAGGCACGTGGTGCTTATACTAGCAGAGGGGGCTGATAAGCCGGCTTTCCCATGGAGGTCTGGGATGGAAAAGGGCTGTTGTGCAGTATTTTTATTTTGGACTGGACTGCTCATTGAAGCAGTGAGTAAATTTGAACAGCATTTGATGGCTAGAGTTGAAGGCTGGATGGAGTGGTTCTCCTATCAGCTTGGCCCCTAGCAGGGCACAACTATTGTGGGAAGACTGTGTACATGGAAGGAATAGGACACAGGGTCCTAGTGCACAACTGGCTCTGGCTTACCTGCTGACACTGAGTGGCCAGCCTTCAGGTAAGCTGAGTAGTCCTTGCACCTCTGGGAGGGCTTTTTGCTGTCAAGGAACAATGTCAGATGGGCCTCCTGGGAATTCTGGTGAGAGCTTTTAGATGCCAGTACCATGGGGACTGAATGCTGACAAAGCAAACGAACCCAGTTGGAGGGTAAAGAAGTCAGGAAGAAAAGATCTGGTCTCTTTTGCAACCACAGATTGGCTTTTGACCCTCATCATGTACAAAAAACCCAACGTGTATTCTCCATTTGACACTACAGTGGCACCTGATGTCCAGCTAATATATTGCTATGCATGTATGTGCATGTATACACACATATAGTTTTACATTTCTTGCTTTTTTAAATTTATTTTTCCTTAGTTTTTTTCTTTTTTTCCTTTTTGTTGTTGTTTTTGGTTTAGTGCTTTCATTTTGTTTTGTATTTTTATTTTTTCATTTTTACTCTTTTCAATAGCAAGGGCTCTTCCATCTGTGTTACAGTTTTTCAGCCCATTTTACTTTTTCTTTTTAAATTTTCTCTCCTTTGGTTGAGATTTTTCTACTTTTCTCATCTTTCCCACATAAATTTCTCATACAAAAATTTTTCTTCTTTATCTTATACAACTATATTTTATAATTTTTACTTATTTTTATTTCTTCTCTCTTCTATGAGGGCTGTGAGGTCACAGTATTGTTCTGACTGGGGAGTGATGGCATTGCTCTCACTCAAGGAGGCCAAAAGCTTAAGGTGTCCTAGCTCTGGCATTTGGAAAGAAGGTATTAGCAGATTCTCATGGAGATATACTGCTGATTTCTTCCTGTATTGGCAGCAGGTGGGTCTTGTTTTTGCTGAGGCTGGTAAGGACATCAAGGCACCTGCCCAGGCTGGCCCACCAAAGTCATAAAGCTGCAAATGTGGCTAAAGTACCCTGTCAAACACCACAAATCCTCCTGTCACTCTCTTTGTTACTGTTCTTTTTTCTCATTTTCTTCAATTTTTCCCTTCCCCTGCCTTTACCCCCTCTTTTCCTTCTCATCTCTTTCTCCTTTCTCACACTTTGCTCTTATCTTCCTTTTGGCCTTATACAAAAAGACCACTTCAACGCCTAAGCTCTGAGACTAGGGAATTTAAAGTGAAGGAGGGAATGAGAAGGAAAAGGTTAGGGGAATGACGTAAATGAGAAGAAAACACAAATGAGGAAGAACCAACAGAAAAATTTTGGCAACATGAAAAACCAGAATAGAACAACACCCTCCAAGGGGTCATGAGGTAGGTACTACAGAGGATTCTGCCTATAAAGAAACAATGGAAATGACAAAAAGGGGGTTTAAATATAGATGGCAAAAACAATAAGGGAAAGTGATGGAGGAAAAAGAGAACTAAAAAATGGATGAAAGAAAGGAAGAATACAGAAAGGATATGGTAGAGCTTAAAGACCTAAAGAAATCATCCAGGGACATTAAAAATGTAGTAGAGAATATATTTCTGGGCGTAGATAATTCAGAGATAATCTCTGTATCTCTGTGGCATTTGTTGTTATTTCCCCTTTGTCATTTCTGATTGAGATTACCATAGATTTTACTTTCCTGTTTCTAGATTATCTGGCCACAAGTTTATCATTTTTATTTATTTATTTTTAAAACTAACTTTTTGTTTTGTTAATATTCTGAATGATTTATTTTTTGTTTGTTTTCAATTTTATTAATTGCTGATTTAAGTTTGATTATTTCTTTTTTTCTGCTGGGTTTGGGATTAGATTTTTCTTCTATTTTCAGTTCTGTAAGATTGTGAGTTTGTTGATGAGCTGTCTTTCAGTTTTTCAAATGTAGGCATCTGACGTGATAAATTTCCCTCTTAGGATTGCTTTTCCTGTATCCCACAGGTTTTGGTAACTTGTGTCTTCATTGTTGTTGTTTTTGAGGGATTTAACAATTTCTACTTTTATATCTTCTGAACCCAACTATCATTCAGCATAAGGTTGTTTAATTTCTCTAACTTTCTGTGGGGATGAATGTTTTTGTTGGAGTTGAGTTCCACCTTTATTGTCTAGTGGTCTAAGAAGAGGCAAAATATAATTTCCACTCCCTTAATTTTGCTGAGGTCTCATTTGTACTGTAGGGTGTGATCAATTTTGGAACATGTGCAATGGGCTGACAAAAAAAAAAGTATATTCTTTATCATGGTGTGTTCTGTATATGTCTGTTAATCCCATTTATTCTAAGGTCATATTTAAGTCCTTTGCATCTTTGTTTAGTTTCTGTTTAGAGGATCTGTCCAGTTCTATCAGAGGGATGTTAAAGTCCCCCAAATTATGGTATTATGGGATATCATATTGCTCAGACAATCAAAGTCTGTTTCATACATCTTGGAGCATTTAAGTTGGGTGCATAAATAATTATAATTAAAATGTTTTCTTGTTGTATTGTTCCCTTGACCAATATGAAGTATCTATCTTTGTCTTTCCTAACTTTAGTTGCTTTGAATCTGCTTGGGTCTGAAAATAAGATCGCAACACCTCCTTTCTTTTTATTTCCTTTTGCTTGAAATACTGTTTTGCCTCCCTTAACCCTGAGCCTTTATTTGTCCTCAAGGCTAGGTGTGTCTCCTGAAGAGAGCATATGGATGGTTTGTGTTTTTTTATCCAATCAGCCAGCCTGTGTCTCTTCAGTGGGGAATTCAATCCATTGACATCTATTGAGAGAATTGATAAGTGTGGTAGAATTTTATTCATCTCATTATGTGAAAGTTTTATCCCATGTGCCATTGTCAAGCTAAGTTTTGACATTTAGATTTTGGGTATTTACTTTTCTGGTGGTCCATTGTGATATTCAGTGTTGAGAATAGGTCTAAGTATTTTTTACAGAGCTGGTCTTGTGGTGAATTTTTTCAGTCCGTGTATGTCTACAAAGATTGGAATTCCTGATCAACTTTGAAGCTTTGTTTAGCTGGATACAAAATTCTGGGCTGAAAATTGTTTTGTTTAAGACTGTTGAAGGTGGGATGACCATGCATTTCTGGCTTCGAAAGTTTCAGTTGAAAAGTCTGCTGTCATCCTAATGTCTCAGCCTCTGTAGGTAAGTTGGTGCTTACTCCTGGCAGCTTGCAAAATTTTTTCTTTCATCTTGACTTTGTACGGGTTTATTTCAATATGTTTTGGAAAGAGTCTGATTGAGCAGAGATTGCCAGGGGTTCGATATTCCTCTGAAAGGAGTGTGTCAGGATCTTCAGTAAAACTTCAGAAGTTTTCAGTTATGATAGTCTCCAGAAGAACTTCCTTACATTTGGGACTAACTTCTTCTCCTTCAGGGATCCCTATTATTCACATGTTTGAATGCGTCATGGAATCTCATAGTTCTCTAAACAAGTGCTCTGCCTTCTCTCTCTTCCTTTCTGTCTCTTTAACTACCTGGATTAACTCAAACACTTTATCCTTGAGCTCTGAGGTTTTTTTCCTCCAGAAAGAAAATGGTCTAACCTATTTTGATACTGTCTATTGCATCTTTACATTCCCTAATTTTCTCCTTCATTTTCAGAACTTCTGATTCTATCTTGTCATTCTAGCATCCATTCCCTTTATTGTCCTTACCATCCATACTTGTTTCTCTTTATGTCAAATCTGTTAACTCTTTATAGGTGTAGTCTTCTGTAATAGCTGCCTTATGTTCCCTTGCTCTGTTTTGTTTTTTCATGTTGCATGATTTCTTCTTTTGTTTCTTCCTCATGTGTGCTTTCTTCTGGTTCACCTCCTTGTGCTCCTTTTCCCTTCTCATTTCCTTTTTTGCTTTAAATTACCTGGTCTTAGAGTTTAGGAGTTGGAGAAACCTCTTAGTATAAGGCCAAAAGGAGAGTAAATAGGAAGCAGGGAGAAACAAGAGGGGAAAAAAAGGAAAAAAGCAAAAAGAAGAAAAAAGAAAAGAAAAAAAGGAAGGGGGAAGAACTCAAAGAATTGAAGAATGGGAGAGAATAAGGATAGAAAGAGAGAATGAGAGTAATAGAAGAAATGGTAATGATCTGTCCAGTGATCTGTGGGCTAAGCCCACACCTATATCTCAAGGTATTTAAGAGGCTAGCCTTGTGGGCTCCTCAAAATCAGGGCTCCTGACCAGCCTGAGAATAACCAGATTCTTCCTATGCCAAAAAATAGAAAAAGAAGAAAAAGACCAAAAACAAAAAACAAGAAGGAAAAATTAAGTAAGAATGAAAAAGAAACAGAAAAATTCTGCAATGTGGTCTTGCCAATATTTTCTTCCTAGGGCCAAATGTAGAAAGATCTCTTGGCCTCCTTGAGCCAGAGTGCTCCTGTGACATACCTGCCAGACCATGCTGTGCCACTCTAACTCTCAGAAAAAAAAGTAAAAATAAAAAATTATAATAAAATGAGAATAAATAAAGGAAATTAAACATACTGTTGAATCAAATAAAGGAGAGAGAGGGAAGAGGAATAATGAAAGAAGAAGAAAAAACAAAAATAAAAAGGAAAAAAAGGAGGGGATGTTTTAGCTGTTGCACAAGTGATTTACATAGGAGACATGAGAAAAGTAGAAGTCTCTATCCAAAGACAGAATGTAGAGTAGTGAAATAGGGAGAGAGAATAAATAAGACTAAATACTGTAACCAAAAAATACTGGAGCCCTTGCCCTTGATGAAAGTAACAATGGAATTTACAAATGGAACCATCCAAACAAATTAGAAAAAACAGAACACATCAAAACAAAAGAAAAAAACATGTAATAGCTAAAAATAAGCAACCTCAGCAACAAAGAAAAGAAGGAAAAATATACTAGCAAAAGAAAAAACAATAAAATGTGTGTATTTAATATATACACATACACATATGTGTATTTATACACATAACAATCCTAAATTATATTTACATATAGTGGAAGGACCAACTTGAATACACACACACACACACACACACATATATATATATTTGTTGCAATATACTACCAGATGGTAGTATAGTAGTTTATTTGTTTATTTTCATTTTTCTCAGGGACAGAGAACACAGCTAGAAACCTCTCTCTAATTCTCAGGCATAGTCCTTTTTCTAAACTTAGTTGACTGTGGTGATAACCTGATTGTTTCCTCAGCATTTAGACCCCACAGGGTTAGGATCTTAAAGCTCTCCAGAATCCTTAACAGGCAGGTCTCACATTACTGCCTGGCAACAGTTCCTGTGGCATGTAGGAGTCTCTGACCCAGTCTCAATATTGGAGTTCTGATCCCAGAAGGTGGAATTAGGAGAGCTTGTGCCTTAGACCCCTAGTAAGAGGCCCACCACATAATATTCTCATGACCTTCTCATAATGGCAGCCCCTGACCATTGAGAACTTCCCAACATGCTGTCTCATCTGCCACCAAGCCCAGGGTAAATCCATCCCAACTGGCACTCAAATCTTACTGCCAGTATACTGCTCAAGTCTGCTCACTCTTCCAAGCTTTCCACCCAATGCACAACTTCCCCAAAGAATCGAAAACTGCAGTAAGGCTTTCTCCTGTTCCTGGACCTCCTTGTAGGAGCTGGCCATTCCTGTCAGCTTGCAAAAGCTTGCCTAGTGTGTCAGATCTCCACCACTATGGATCACCCGCTGTACTCACTATATCACCACCTTGCTGTGCACCCACACCATGACTCCAGGCAAAGTTCCTGCACTGGGTATGACTTGGTTCTCTCTCCTTTGCAAGTCATACTAGGAAAGCGCAGCCGATTGATTCTTCTTGTCTTCCATCTTGATCCTCCACACACAAATATTTTATTATATATTATAAACATACAAAATGTTTCTGTCTGAGTACAGATATTGTCCTCACTATTTCTAGTCTCTTCAGCAGCAGATGTTCAGTAATCATTCTCTTTTATTACAATGTGTTAGTGTAATATCTTCATTGAGAAAAACATTAAAAATGATGGAGAAAAATTGTAGAAATTGTATTCTTTTCCAAACAAAATTCACATTAAAAAATTTTACAAATCCTCTGTGAATTTATAAATTTCTGCCCATATCAAACTCCTAATGTTTCCAATAATTATTTTTTCTATAGCTGAAAAATATTCAAATTAATGAGAACTTTATCCAGTTGAATATCATTATTGTTATCACATTTTTTTCTTTATATGATATTATATTAGTTGAACTTCAATAGAATTTTGACCAGGAGTTTAAAATTTATGTCCTACAAAAACAATATTTTGGCTTTTTGATATATCACCAAAAGAAATTTCTCTACTAGCACTCTGACTGACTATCCTGAATGTCCTTTTGAGAAATTCTTCACATATAAAATTCTATTAAAATCTCCTTTCACATATAATAGCCAAATCCTGATATAGCAACCTTTCATTGTCTGATTTTATTTTACTTGGGCATAGAATTAAGTCATGATAAAGTTGAAAATTATTTACTATTATCTTTTACAAATATTTAATTTTTTTCTAAGTGATATACATATATGGTATGTATTTAGCTTTTGTTATTGGTATATACTGAATATTACAACTTTAATATAGTGTTTTTTCCTTTATTAAAATGTGCATACTTTTTTGCACCCTCTATTAGTGACTTCTCACTGGTCTAATAGAGTCTTTGTAGAAAGTAATATTTTTCTATCTAGCCCTTCCTTTCCCAGTGACAGACTCTTGAATAATTTTTTCACTTAATTATTTGAAGGAATATTGCTATATTTCTATATTCATTTATTTACCTTTGCTCTGTCACACTTAGGCAATGACTACTGATGCCCTAATATGAAAAATGAGGCTATAGCTAACCTTTCTGTCTTCCCCAAATTTCTCCATGTAAAGTTTTATTATGTTATTTTCAATTCTCTATTGATTTTCTTTCTATTAAAATGTTTAAATCAATTGTTCTTTCTTTCCTTTTTATTGACTATAACCAATTTCTTTACTCCTGTCAATGTTGCATTTAAAAAGCAATATTCCTTCTTGCTGCAATTTCTTGTTCATTTTTCTCAGATTCTACCAGATTGATTTATACGTTAAAATGTCAAATTTGTTGGTATTTCTATCGTGTCCTGCAAGCACAACATCCCTGTATGTTTTCTACAGGTTATATTAAATGTGAAATTAGCATATATTTTCATGTAAACTATTTGAATTAAAAATTTTCAGATTCAAACTTCTATTTCAAAATATATATGGTAGATGTCTTTCAGTAAGTGAATGAATGTATAAGCTTTAGTACCTTCACACAATGAAATATTATTCTGCAGTAAAATGAAATGAGCTGTCAAGCTATGAGAAGATTTGGAGGAAATTAAATGCATATTATTAAGTGAAAGAAGCCAATCTGAAAAGGCTGCATATGGTATAATTTCAACTCTCTGACTTCTGGAAAAAGCAAACCTTTTCCAGTAAAAAGATCAATATTTATCCAGAGGTTAGAGGACAGAGGGATGAATAGGTGAAATCCTAAGGATTTTTAGGACACTAAAATTGCTTCACATGATAGTATTACTTTAAATAAACATCATTATGCATTTGTCCCAACTCACCGAATCTATAACACCAAGAGTGAACTGTAATGTAAATTGTGTCCTTTGCGTGATAATGTTGTGTCTACGTACTTTCATCAATTATTCCACATGTACCACTGGTGAGGAATGTTGATGCCTGGAGTGGCTAGTCGTGTGTGGAGACAAGGAGTATACAGGAAATATTTGTAATTTTTATTCAATTTTACTGTAAGTCTAAAACTGCTCTAAACAAATAGTCTATTTAAAAAAGTCATTTTACTGTATGTCATATTTGGTTATTTTAATAAAATTATTTAGTCTTTCCAATTTAAGATGATGACTAAAGAAATGGAATTGGTTAAATTGGAAGAAAGAATACAATTCATGTTCAAATAACTTTAAGTAGTGATGTTTAAAAAGTAAATTTTATTAATTGTGGTGGTAGTTTTCATTAAAAAAACCTTCATGATATCCTAAATATTATAATAAGTGTAACTTATGTATATGCTAAATATTCATAGGATACTTTATATATATATATGTATGAATATCATATATATAAACTATTTACCTACTTACTCACATTTAACAGAAAGTTATTTTAAATTATTCAGGTTAATGATTATGGATTGCAGTTAACATTTCTATATTTTCCCTCCATAACAACTCTAAACTCTTTATCCTTTTCCTGGCTGTGTTCCAAGCTGGGTAATCTTGTTCACCTAAATTTTTAATGTCGTTTCAATTGGATATTGCATGCTTCTTTACTTTCTGCCATGTACATTTGTGTAGTGTTGAGCATTTTTGTATTTCTGAGTGTGTTGCAATAATCCCCTTGTTTGGTTTGTCTTTCAGAGCATGCTTGAAAAATATTACCAAGCTTGTTGGAATCTTCAAGATGAGAGGTTATGAAACTATGAATGTCAATGTCAGAAGCCATTGTCAAGCAACTTAAGAGGATTATGTTTATTGTGGATAGATTTAGTTTTTATTGAACCATACAGAAATCACTGTTTATACACGTATAAATACACATGCTTCATCACCAGTTTGTCAATAAGCAAACATACTTGTGTTGTCATCAGAATATATTGAATTTTCAGTGTTGCTTATTTTTTAATGGTCAGGTTAATAATAACTTGTCTGCCTATGTGGCTTTAATGTTTATAAATAAGTGATAAGGATGTTGGATTCAACAAATCTCTATTTAGATGATTTTTGTTCTGACTTTGGTCGACATGAAGTAATTTAAGAAGATGAAGAAACTATTATCACAGAAAGGGTTTCTCATTTGCCACCAAATAGGTTAAGATAGATTTTTCCTGGCATTTTCTTTTTTCCTGGACAGGACTCTTGTGTCAGAGGATAAAAATATTATAAATGATCCCCACACAATACATAGTTTTACCTGGACACAGTTACTAGGAGTTCAGAGAAATTAATGTAGTTAAATCTGAATCTCTTTGAAGGTAGAAAGCAGAGTTAATTATCACTAATTTATAAATAGCTCTTTAAAAATCTAGAAAAATGTTCACATTCCTGCTAGAAGAAGTAAACAAGACACATGACAGCTCACAAACACAAGCACGCATGTATGCACACACACACACACACACACACACACACACACACACAATTGGTTATAAATTATAAAAAGTTTGTGAACTACAATAAAATCTTAAGCATGCCCCCTACTCCCATTAGCTGATTGGCTGGACCCACTCTTGGCTGAAGAGATCTTTAAAACTGAGTTGCTAGCCATGAGACAAGAGATCAGATACTCCACTCATGCCTTCCTCCCTTCTTAGAGATGTCCTTGTGACTCAGTAAGAGGTCTAAGGCTGTATAAACTATACCTGCAGGTCCTCGATATAGATAACAAACCAGTTGTGTGTGGGCATAAGTCCTATAGTTTTTCTCTGATGAACAGACCCTTATCTTGGCTCAAGCATTTCTTTTTGATGACACCAGGCCCATTAGACAAAGCCTTACTCTTTAAGCAAATTGTCAGTTAAAGAATCTTTAAACTCAACTATAACCTGTAAACCCCATTTTCGAGTAGTCCCACCTTTAGGACTAAACCAAGGTATGCCTTCCACATATTGATTTATGACTGTACTTGTAATTCCTGTCTCCCTGAAATGTATAAAACCGAACTGTAACCCCACCATAATTAGTCTACTTGCTCAAGGCTTCTTGGATGTGGCTCTGGTTTGTGGTGCTCAAATTGGGCTCAAATAGACCTCTTTAAATTATTTAACGAAGTATGACTTTTTTTCCCTGTTAACAGCTATGGACTATGCAACAATTCTCAATCAAAATAAGAAAATAAAATTTAGCCTTCCTTGGGTCAGTCTAAAAATAAATATTTACATTTAGGATCAATTGATTTGAAGAGTGACAAGTTAAGTTAATGAAAAAAAATGGCCTTTTTAACTAATGATGCTGGGATAAGTAAATATAATGCAAAAGAATAAATGCACTGGCTATATAAATTAATTCAAATCTAATGACAGATTTAAATGTTGGAGGTAAAAGAGGCAAACTCTTATAATAAAACATAAGATTATCTTCATGACCCTAAATTAGTCAACGGTTTTGTTAGGTTTCAAGGCTATTGTCTGCCTTTTAAAATGTTTGGATTTCAGGCAGCTGCCTGGGTCCTTGTTGTTTTTTTTGTTGTTGTTGTTTTGTTTGTTTTTGGCTGGGGCCGGGTTCAAACCCGCTACCCTAGTATGTGGGGCTGGTGCCCTACTCCTTGAGCACAGGCATCACCCTGGGTCCTTGGTTTTTGAAGCACTCTTGGTTCACTCTTGACCAAGCATGTCAAAGTAAGGCAAGCATGCAAAAATTTACTAAAGAAGAGAAAGATAGGTTTACACTAAGGAAGTTTACAAAGAAAGATATATTCACCATAGACACTGAGCAAGCCTCTCTTGTCAAGGCAAATGGGACTTGAATCTGGTTATCTTTGATTTCGGCTGGGGTAGGCCTACCGCATGGTACTGAGTTCACCTTGGAACCAGTCTATTGAACATGCAAACTTCTCATAAACTCTCTGAAAGCCCATTGGAGGGAGGTGGATTACAATGTAGATTTAAGCTAATGACATGATAATTAGTCTTAAGGCTGCTCTAAGTCACCTTTTGGACTCTGTTGTACCTGTCGGTATGGGTTACAGAGTCTTCTACAGCCTTCTGCAATTGGTACACTAAATTTTGATTGGTATATTGATAAGAGGTCCTTCCTCCTTAGGAGGGACCAATGACTTGAGACAAAATTAAAGTGAGTGGCACCAAGATGGAGGCCTGGGCCCTCTCCTTCTCCTTCTTCCCTGGAGAGCCATTTATCATTAACCACCTAACAGTTTCTGAGTTACAATCCCAAGAAACACAAACTATAAATACAGAAATAATCAAATTGGACTTTCTTGAAACAGAAAACCTATTTTGTGCTTCAAATTACACCATCAAAAAAGTGAAATGACAAACAAGTAGAATGGGAGAAAATAGTTACAAATTATACACTGTACCTGATAATTATCTTATATAAACTATATAAAGAGGTTTTATAATTCAAAAATAAAAGACAAACAACTTAATTTAAAGTGGGTAAAGAACGTAAATAGACATTTTTCCAAAGAAGATATACAATAAAGCAATAACTACATGAAAAAAGTGATCAACGTCATTAACAAACAGAAAAGGGAAACTCAAAACCGTAAGAGATCACTTCATAGCCACTACAATGGCTAACTTTAAAGAATCTATGCAATAACAATTGTTAACAAGTCTGTGAAGAATAGAATTCTTATGCATTGATGATGGAATTTAAAATGGCATAGCTACTTTGGAAAGGAACTTGGCAGTCCTTCATTAAACAGGATGACCAAATGGGCCTGCAGTGCCATTCCTAAGTACTTATGAAAACATGGCCATATAAAAACTTGTACCTCAGATGTTAATAACAACATTTTACATAATAGTCAAAAATAAAAATAAACTGAATGCCCATCAAATAATTAGTGGATAAAGAAAATGTTTATAGCCTATGATTGATACATAGGAAGGACTAAAATATATTCCAACATGGATGAATCTTGAAACATTATACTAAGTGAAAGATACCAGACAAATGGGACTACACATTTTATTATTCTGTTTATAATAAATATATACACAATCGGCAAGTTCCATTTTTTTCTGTTCATAGAGACAGAAAGTAAATTGATAATGACCAGAGGCTGAAGTTAAGTGGAATGGGGAGTGATTGCCAACAGGTATGAGATATCTTTGTAGGATGATGAAAATATCCTCAATTTAGATAATAGGTCTAGTTGCACAAATACAAATATATCCAAAAACTATTGAATTGTATTTATTGAATGGAAAAATTTTATAATATATACATATCTCAATAAAGCTGGTACGAATGCTGAAAACAACACTGGTTCACCATCCCACATCTTTAATATTGGCAAAAATACATATTTGAGAACACATTTGTTAGTGAAGCTATGGAAAATCATTTCCTATCACGTACTGCTACTTAGAGTTCAAAAAGTAGTGTTTCCAGTGGGGAACTGGACAAAAGTTAGGAAAACTATTTCAATTCTATTAATTTGTTTATAGAATTGTATTAACATATTTGTGAAAATAATATATCTTCTATTCATTTCTGGCAATATTGTTACAGCAGGGTGAGGGATGGCTTGTGGTAGTCAGTGAAATAATGAAAAAAGCAACTAAAGTTTTAGCAAGGAAATAACGTTTTACTGAGAAAGAGAAACATAGGTTTACAGAGTCAGAGTACAGGCTTTCAGAGCAGGATCTGATCACAATAGATAGCAAATGGACCCCCATTGTCAAAGAAAATGCAGGGCAGTCTGGTTCTCTTTTATATCACCTAGGTCAGAGATTCTATTGAACCTATTGCTGGGCTAGAGAATCCTCTGCATCCTTTTGCAGTTGGCGCTATAAGTTCTGATTGGCAGATTGGTAGGATGATCCCTCCTCTCTAGGTGTGTGAGCAATAGCTTGGGACAGAATTAAGGTAGGAATTACCAATATGGAGGCCAGGGACCTTCACCTTTGTCCTTTTTTCCTGGGATAGCTATTCCTAACTAACTACCTAAGAAAATTATATGAAATAGCAAACCCTTATAAACTATCTAAATATACATTTATTGATGGCTTAAAGAAATATGAATTATATATATATGTAAATAAATACAAATAAGAGTACAATTAAAAGGATGTAGGCATAAAAGTTAAGGTCTTTGTGATCTACGTGCAGTGATTTTTAGGATGTATTATATATTAGGTGAAGTCCAAAGCATCATATAATATTACATATTTTTAAGCTGCATTTTATAAAATAAAAAAGTGACACCCATGCCTACAACTTGGTTCAAATCCTTGCTCCACCTTATAGTTCTAATATTGCCTTTCACAAGTTTCTAGCATTCTCTTCCATTAATTGAAGTGGTTGAAACACAAAATAACTTAAAAATTACCATGCTCTAAAACTCTATTCATTTTTGAAGAGTTCTTTTGTCTACTATAGCTAGAGTACGGAATTAAGAAAAAATAAAGACAGGATTTTCTCCTGAAAATTCCTAGGAGACTATAGCAATTATAAGAAAAATTACCTAACTTTAATGATACACAAGATCATTCTTTGTATGTATCAAACAAATGAATGTAAGCAAGGTCATTTCTATTACTGAGAACAATGAACATATATGTTATAAAAATTATGGTTTCAGTTTTCCCTATGAAACAATTATTAAAGAAACTAGAATGATCAGATGTCTGTAGATTTAAGTAAAGTTTCACATCTGTAATACATTCCCAAAGTTTTCTATTCTCTTGTTTTATAAGATAATATAAAGTCTATGAAATACAGGAGAGAAAATCAGATTGTTTGGAAAGAATTCTTTGGTGATTAGAACTGTAACTCAAACTTCACTCTAGTTTAAAAGGAGCTTAAGAACTATCAAGAGTAAGATAAGTTTACAACTTCAAAGGATGGTTTGCAAGCCTGCATATCAAGTAGTAAGCACAATCGGAAAGAATGACCTTGGAAGAATAAAGTGGCACCTGATTCACCTGTCAATGTGGGTCAAGCCAAGAACTGAAACAAGACACTTCTTTCAAAGTCCCAAAAGATTTTATTTCCAAATAATTCCTACCACATGCCAAAATGTATTTTGCTGCAATTGATGGAAAATGATGTATGTAAGTAAAGAAATATATATGAACCATTTCAGCAACAAATATTCATTTATGAAATATTTCTACTTAAAAATATTGTTGTATGCAAACTATTTTTAAAAACCTATTACTCTTTATTTGCAGCAGACTATTTTCTAGGAAACACTGAATAATCACATCAGTTAAATACTGCAAATCACTTAGATGTTATTCTTATCTGGTGAAAAAGGAAATCAAATGTTAGTAAAATTAAGCAATTTCCAAAGGTCAAAGAGCAGCCAAGATTGCTTAATAGAAACAGGCCAATCTTCTTGTAAGACAATGCTGTCACATAAACAATGCTGCCCAAACTATGGAGCTGCACTTGGAAACCTTCTGTCATCCACCGTATTCCACAGACCTTGTAACAACTGACTATTACTTCTTGCAGGCTTTGAACCACTTCTTGGAAGGAAAAATCCTCACTTCACAATGAGCTGTGGAAAATGCCTTTTGTTATTTCATTACTACCTGCTCTGCAGGCATCTTTGCTGCTGGCACACACAAGTTACTGTTAAGATGCAAGACTGTGTCTGTAGATTAGGCACATACTTCGGTTAATTGAACTGCTTCTCATTTAAGATATAATAAACTAAAATTTTGATTCAAAATCAGATGTTTCACTTTTAATGACCTAAAATATAGTCTATGGGACTACTGTGTTATATGTAATCTTTCATTGACCAAAACATGGGCACAGGGATGCAGTTGAAGCCAGTGTTTTAGGAGGGGCTAATTACTATGTGCTTTTCCTGGGGGGATTTAGAAGATCTTATCCACTATCCACTGCAAATTTGGAAATTGCTGTGTCTTTCCATGAATCCAAAGCTAAGAAGAAAGCAGGTGGAGGGATGACTGAGCACACAAAATGTGTGCCTATTAAATGGAGGAGATACAAAAAGGAAATGTGGACTCATGTATGTGATCTACTAACTGGTATCTCATTTCTCCTCATTGTAAAAATGACTAAGAGTGGACAAAAAATTGGTGTTTATCCTACGTACACCCTTGCACATGTAACTGAAGGGATGGCATGGGATGAATTGTTTATGTGAGAAGTGTCCAACCCATAGCAATGGCTATGAATGTGGTCTACCCTAAAATCAGAAACTTACTTAGAACATTGTAAAATGTTTTTGAAGATTTTTTTGTGGAGCTTGATTGCACATTTCTCAGGTATGACCTTTGTAGATGACAAGGTCATGACAGAATGTCCCAAAAAAATAAATACACATATGTTCTCACTGAATTTGTGCGTATGAAATCATTTGTGTCTCATTTCAGTTTCACAGTGCTGTGTGGCTTCCAGTGTGTTATCTTCCAAGTGTAAACAGTTGAATTGACATCATCAGACATCACCTGTCCTCATGGTGATTTGGCTACTATCAATAATATTTCAGCATACCTTTGCTACTTTAGGCATTTAATGCTAGTTAAAAGTCAGCTAAGACTTCTTATTTGATGATTAAGGGTACTTCTGGACCTTTGGGGCACATCACCCACCATGCTTTACAACAGACCTTCTGGCTAGCCCTGCATCAGCAGCCAAGGTGGGAAAGGGCCCAACCTCCAACCTTGCTTTCTATTTTCCTGTCCATTAATTTTCATAATAAAAGCAAATATAAGCCCTTATCTAGTTTTATGTTTTTAATCCCAGCACAGCTTGTATAACTCAAAAGAAAACAGAACTCTAAAAATGAAAATTACATATGAGGGAAAAATGTGTAGTGAAAAATGGACAGATGACTACTTTTTGTTGAAGCAAATAGTAAGCCCCTCTGCTTAATTTGTAGGGAATTTGTATAAGTTTTCAAAGACTATATTTGAAAGGCATTATATGCAAAAACATGCTGCCAAATTCAGTGTGTGTGAAGAATTGTGTAGTAAGGACAAAATAGCGGAACTGAAAAAATCTGTCTTTTTGTTAAAAAGTTACGATTGAAAAATTTTTTGAAAGTTACAATGAATACAGATGATACTGTAAGAGCTACTTATGTGGTAGCATATTTAATAGGAAAAAAAGTCAAAACCATTTACTAAAGGTGAGTTTATTAAATAATGGATGGAAAGCATGATATATATAATCTGACCTGAAAGAAAGGGAATGTTTCTAAATTATCTCACCAGAGATAGCCAGACGAATTGAACATATTAGAGTATTTACCATAAGAAATTTGGAGAGTGAAGCCATTAATATTAAAGTTGATGATTTGGTGATAGACGACGGCACTCATACTACAAAGACAACCTAATTTGCCATTTTTACTGGAAATATTGATCACAAATATCATATTACTGAATAAGTGGCTGCCATTAAAAGACATAAGTAAATCAAAAGATTTATAGAAAGCAGCAAAAAATATGTTAAAGTGATGTCTTTTTATCCATTGTCATCACATCTGGTATAGTTAGTCTCAGGGATGGTAGATAAAAGAGAAGGACATTTAAAATTAGTAGAACAAGATAGAATGGGCATCCAAAACTCACACTTGATGGAATATCATTGCATAGTACATTAAGAAAATTTATGTGCAAAGCTTTAAAAATGAACACTGCATGCAAATTGTCATCAGAACTCTGAATTTCATGAGGGACAAGGAATTGAATCATTGCCAATTTCAGGAATTCCTTAAAAGTATTGATGCTGCCTATGGCAAAATCATTTACTTTGCAGAAATAAGATGGCTAAGTCGAGACCAAATGTTGAAAAGATTTTATGATTTGCCACATGTTATCAAGTTGTTTATGGTATCAAAAACCATATTTGTGCCAGAACTTGGCGATAGACACTGACTTAACATTTAGATTTAACATTTTCAGTGGATTTAACTGCTCATTTAAATGAATTAAAAATGGGTCTTCTGGGTGAAAATCAATTTATCAATGCAACATTCCAAACCATAACAACATTCTAAATGAAACTGAAATTATGGCAAGCTCAAATTAAGGCAACCAATTTTATGCCTTTCAACATGTTAGCTAAACACAGTCCTGTGAACAGCAAAAATATGCAGCTTTTCTTTTTGGTTTGATGCAAGAATTTGCAGACAGATTTCAGACTTCCAGGAAAATGATCCGTATTTTGGTGCATTTGCGATTCCATTTTCAGTCGACATAAATATGTTACTTACCAATGTTCAAATGGAATGCATAGAGCTGAAAACTGACTTTCAACTTAAAGAAAAATTTGCTCATGTGTCTTTACTGGACTTATATAGGCTCTCTCTTCTCAGAGAAAAATAACCATCAATTCACAATCATGTCTCATTCATGTCATAGCTTTTTGGCAGCACCTACATTTGCAAGCAACTATTTTTAAGAAAGAGGCACAGTAAGAGAAAAGTTAGAAGCCAAACATCTGATGAGCACCTGGAGAACTCCCTGAGAGTTCACCTGCTTCCATTGAACCAGGTATGGATGCGTTAGTTCTCAAGTATGTTAAATATCCCACTAGTTTTATGTTGTCCACTTTTCTTTTATTTTTATACTAAAGATATTAAAAGGACATTTTGTATCTTAGATAGGTACATTTTCTACGTCAGTGATTGCAAAGTTCGGACTTGCTCAACAATTTTAAGAGACTCTCTGAATGGGTCAGTGCATAATTAGGATTATTATGTGAGGACTTTTTTGCTTCTCTGTGGTGCCAGATATCACAAAAGTTATCCAGGTTTTTTTTTTTTTATATCATCAGCTTTCTTTAGTGTTTGTGTATTTAATGGGTGGCCGAAGACGTCCTTTCCTTTTTCTGATGTGGCCCAGAGACACCAAAACGTTAGACACCTCTGGTTTAGCTAACAAAAGAAATGTTGATATCCTAATTCTCGGTACTTCCAAAGGTAACCTTATTTGGAAATAGAGTTTTGAAAGAAGTAATCAAGTTAAAATGAGGCCACTAGGTTGAGCTCTAATCCAATTACTGGTGTCTTCATAAAGTGGAAATATGAACACAGAGGCAGACCCAGAGCATGTGCAAACTATGCAGAGAGGTGGGAGAAAGTTATTCAAATGTAGGAGTTCTGTTGCCACAGCCAAGGAATACATTGATACTTCCAGAAGCTATAAGAAGCAAGAAAGGAGCCTTCCCAAGCTTCCAAGAATGTGCATGGCCCAGCCAACTCAGGGTTTCAAACTCCCGGTCTGCAGAACTGTGAGACAGTAAAATTGTTATAACCCTAGTAGTAACTAATACAGAGAAAAAGTTCCCCCTATCATGGCAAAAAATCACACTTTTGCATTTATAAAATAGGAACCAAGCTATTCAAGATGACAATATTAACAATTTTTGGAAGCACTACAATCAAGAACATAAATATTTCAACAAACATTTGCCTTAAGTTGCTTTGATTCTTAGGAATTTATAGGGGAGAGAATCCCAGCTGAGTCAGATATGGCTGCCATGGTGAAAGGGGCGTTTCACAAATAAGAGGTAGGGCCCTTCCTTCTATGATAGGTTCTTCTAGAGAAGAGAGAGATATCTCTGTCTATACTGTGCTCTCAAAGACTATGTATTATATAAGACCAAATAGAATTTTGAAATTTTCTTTGAGAAAAGACTAAATATAGGCAATGACTTAATACTGCTTTTAAAATGAGTACCTATTAGAACAACATGTTCTGAAATCTTGAGAGGTTATATATGATTCATAGAAATAACATTGCTATGACATCATGCCTACATTTCAATTAGAAGTACTAATGAATTTACTTCGTTTTTAAAAACTTGTTTTTCTATCTTGTTGATAGTGGTGCAGGTGGGATTCATGATGAAGGAAGGGTACACATTTAATTTTACTAAAGAAAACAGCAACAAAGGGGAGAGAAAATCTGAGACCAGGTGCACAAATGATGAGCACTGTGCTTAACAGCAAACAGAATGATAGCCCTTTCTGTTATAAGTTAGTCTTTACAGGTAATAGGGCTTGGGACTTTTCTCTGTTTTCCTGATCTGCCTCCATTTCCTACAGCTTCAACCTGTGCATAAACTCAGGTCTAAGTCTACGAGTTTGGTTCTACATTTTGGAGGGGAAACAGCCTCTGTTTCCATGTTTCCCCCTTCAAGATTCTCTTTCCATTAACCAGCTGGAGGGACTGTTCTGTGCTTCTCTAAGCTTGTGGAGGTTGCACTAAAAATCCTATCTTGTGGCATAAATGATATCCATTAGAGATAGAGGTAGACATAGGTAGAGGTGTAAAAATTATGTAAGTATGGACATGAATATAATATATATACAAATATGTTCAGAAAATCCCTTAATTTCTCTTTAACAAAATTTGACCTAAACTACTAGTTCAGAAATAGCTTTGCTTCAAATTTCTATTTTTGAAATAAAAAAGCTTAATATCTGTTATTTCTCTCCTATATTCTGACTCTCCTTGAGGCAGAGATTTTTTTCAATTGAATGTGCAATACCATATAAAATCAGGCAAAAGCTACACTAATATATAAATACATTTTACCTTTTTAGTATTTGTCATTTAAAGATATATTTTAAAATTAAATAGACTGAATTTCATCTTTGAACCACTCATTTTTTCTTTTTAAAATAAAATAGATTTTGAAATGAGTTTCTTTTTGCAACGTAAAGGAAAAGCAAATAGATCAGTTATTTATCATTTCTTTCATAACAATGAATATATACAACTATCATAGTACAATTTGACTTTTTATTTAATTCATTTTCACTATGACTTCTAAATCCTGAGGGAATGCTATCTACACATTTTGTTTTTAAAGTGCATTCTGGTCAAACATTTTCTGCAAATGCTTTCCTATGTTCGGATTACAGATGTAACAAACTTCTCTTAAACATCTTTATTCCTCAAATATCCTACATTCATGAAACCTATCCAGCATGGCTCTCAACTCTGTCCAGCATGGCTCTCAACTCTGTCAATTACATTCATAACCACTCATGGACCCTTCTGGCTAGAAGTTCCTTCTTTTCTTGAATCTCTATGATGCTTTATTTATATTATTTATGTGAGTCTTCATTAGCATGGCTTTGTGATACATTTGAATACTATGTATATCATTTTAGAAGCAACATCCAAATGTAGTAAGCAACTTCATATATTCCACAAAAAGCACAATTTATTTATATTATAGAATTATGTACTTATTAGGATACTTACTTGCAAGACATGATTTTTTTCCCAGTACACCTTAGTAGGAATGTTAATTATTAAAAAAAATTTGAATTTATTAACTGGATATTATTATTTCTAACTTTACGTCCCCGAAAACAATTCAAAAAGGTTCTAAAAGTCAAATTCTCATGGTATTTAAATTACTATAAAAGGTCTCAAGTAAAAAAAAAAAAAATGACATAATTTAGTTTTCAGTAGATAAGTAAAATATCAATTAAAGGCATTTACTTTTTGCAATGATTCTTAAAATATATTTATTAAACTGTTAACTTACATTTGCAAGTTAGAATTACTGACAAATAACTTGGGTTTGTCTCAAAGAATCTTCAAGTGCATTTTGCACTGGGTCTCTTCAAATGGGGGCAGTCAAGTATAAGCGGATGTATGCTGCATGCCCTCTGGTTGTTGGAAGTGTATTTATTTAAAGAGAGTGAAATAGAAAAGAGACAAAAATGTATATTGAATCAACAATGTGTTGAAAACCTTATCTAAAATAAAACTTAGAGAAGGGAATAAAAGTGGGAGTTTATATTCATAAACAAAAGGCACCTGCAGACCTAGAAGCTGGAGTTCTTTTAAGATCAGTAAAGCAAGAATTTAACCTTGCCACCGCTGCAGTTTGAGTTATATAATTACATTCTTCGGAGTTGACATTTTCACCTTGGTAGGTATAATAAGGCCATGCAGATGTAGGCTAAAACCAGTAATTTCAGCATTCTGCTGCTCCTCACGTCGATGGTAATAAGATACGGCAGTGAAGCATGCCTGAACCTCCATTTAATTGTCAGCACAGTCTTTCATTTAAACAACAAAATAGTTAGCAGTAAGCTTATAAATGTGGAAGGCATGCAAAACAGAAACAGTAAATCTGTTAACTTTAAAATCACCTCACGCAGAAAAGGTCAAACATTTAAAATGTGTTTCTACTATCTTTTAAAGAAGTAAAAACTAATAGAAAATACATGACTGGAAAAGATAGCTGGATCTTTCTTCGTAGAGAATGAAAGTAGTTTGCTAAAACATCTTCTCATATAGACATCTTTAAATGTTGAGTCTATAATATAGATACTGTATATTCAATATATATGAAGTGAGAAATCCTTTCAACTTCAAATCAATTTGCAGTTGATAGTGCTTTAGGCAGGCTTTCTTTTAAATCGGTAAATTTTATTTTTAGGCAAAATATAATGGGAAAACAACTCTTCAGACATCAGGTTCTAACTTTTTTAAATTTTCAAATGGATAATATTTTCTTTTCCAAATTCAGAAACAATATAATAGCATAAAAAGGTATTCATAAGCTCCTGTACCATTCCCCGTTTTCCCCTACTTTCCAAACCTATAGGTAAGCTCTTTTTGCCGCTTTCTCATTTGTTCTTTCAGAAAATACAAGAAGTAATTTATTCTTAAAATATTACTAGAATAGTTTTAATCGAAATCTAAACACTGTGTGAAATACTATAGAACACTATACATCAACATACATAATATTTCTAAGTTGATAGTTAAATCTAACCATAAGAATTGGGGAGTAATCCAATATTACAGGCTTCACATAATATTAATAGATAAGGATTTTTCAGCTACTCTTCATTTTCTTGATCTCTAAATAAAGGAAATGCCAGGGCTCAGTCAGGGACAATTTGTCTTTCTATTTTAGCCACTAAGTGATCTCATCTAAATGCTGATAACTCATATAGCTATACCGACAGACCAGTTTTCCTTTAGGAAAACTTCAGTCCAGGAGATCTAACCACCTATTTGTCACCTTCACGTTTCAAATTCAGCATGCACACCACGCAGACGGTCTCCCCAGATGAACACCACATGCAGTTTGGACCAACTTTGTCCTTCATGTTACTCGGGTTCCCCAACCTCAATTTCTCTCTTTTTCTCCCACTCCATCCCCCATCCTGTTATTCCTCTGACCTCATCTCTTCCTCAGGTCTCCATCTTTCTGACAGTAGCTCAGCTCCAGCCACAGCAGCTACCTTGTTTCTGTATACTAAGAACTCCTCTACCTCAAAGCCTGACAACTAAAACCCCTCTGTTTAGAAGACTTTTTCTCATAAAATGTTTGCCCAGGCCAATTTCTTCAAGTGTTTTCCCTTATTTTTAAGTAACTTGTGCATAGTGTAAGGAAAGTAGCCATTGTATAATTTTTTTTTAATTAGATGAGCAGTTTCCCCAGTACCATTTATTGAAAAATTGTTCCTTTCACATTTTACTGTGTTGAAAAACAAGCATGCCAAAAGTCAGCTAACTATAAATGAGCTTTATTTCTAGCCTTCAATTCTATTCCAGGGTTCTTTGTGTCTGCTCTTAATGACAATTCCAGAAAGCTGTGATTACCACATTGCTTTGAAAGATGAAAGTGTGAGTACTCCAACTTCCCCTTTGCCAAAATTATTTGTCTATTCTGGATCCTTTACATTTACACATATGTTTTAGGGTCACCTTGTCCATTTCTGCAAAAAGGCAATTTGAATTTTGATGGGAATTTTATTACATCTGTATCTTAATTTTGAGGAAAATGCTATATTAGAAATATTACAATTTCTAGTGCAACTACATGCATGATCTATAGTTCCACTTTTAAATCTTCTTTATTTTCTTTCCATGATTTGCAGTTTTCAATGTACAAGACTTGCACTTCTTTTGTTAAATTTATTCCCAAGAATTTATTCATTCTGATGCTACTGAAATAGAATTGTTTTCTTAATTCCACCTTCAGATATTCATTTGCCAGAGTATAAAAAAACACAACTGATTGCTGTATATTGGCATTGAATGCAGCAACCTTGCTGATGTCATTTCCTAGTTGGTATGAATAGTTTTTCAGAAGATTCCTGAGAATTTTCTATATATAAATTCATGTCATCTAATTTGTGGCTCAGATTTCCTATACATTGTTGATGGACCTGGGAAAGCAGACATCACTGTCATGATCCTAATTGTTAGGGAGAAAGCATCCAATCTTTCTAGTCTTAAAATTTTTTCAATGTACTTCTTATAAAAGGGTGTTGGATTTGCACATTTTTTTGCATCTCTTATACAATGATTATGCATTTTTGTCCTTTTAAAAACTAATATGGTGTATTACAGGGCTTTATTTTAAAATGCATATCTATCATTTGATCCTGGGATATATCTCAAGTGATAAGAATACATGTGTATGTTGCTGAATTTGGTTTGCTAGCATTTTGTGAAGGAGTGTTACATCTATATTCATAAGGAATATTGATCTGCAATTTCATCTGATGATTTTGGTTTTGCTGTCAGGGCAATTCTGATTTCAGAGAATAATTTGAGAAGAGTTTCCTCTTCTCTTCTATCAGCTAGCTTTACAAAAGATTGGTAATAATTACTGTTTGGTTTGGTGGAATTTGTCAGATAACTTTAACTAGCCTTTCTTGTAGGAAACAATACTATTCCAATATCTTTACTGTTTCTCCTGTGAAGTCTGTTTCATGGGTTGGTGCCTTTTTAGAAATTTATGTACTTCATTTAATTACGTAAATTTTAGCAGATAATAATTTGGTTATTTTTTTAATAAAAATTCAGTGTCACACTCTCATTGTCTAAAATTTGAACCCTCTCTCCATCTTTGTTCATCTAATTAATGTGATGTCAATATTGTGAGCCTTTCAAAGAACTAGATTTGGGGTTTTCCTGTTTTCCCAATTATCTTGTTTATTCTCCATTCATTTATTTTTGGTCTAAACTTATCATTTCTTCTTTCTATTTGTTTTTTGATTAATTTTCTTTTTATTTTATTATTGAGAAAGGCTAGGTTATTGATTAGAGTAGTATTTTTCTTTCTTTTTTGCAATTTTTGCTTGGACAGGGTTTGAACCTGCCACCTCTGGCATATGCGGCATATGGGGCTGGCACTCTACTCCTCTGAGGCACAGGAACCACTCCTGAGCATTATTTTTCTTAATAGGATAACATTTGTACCTGTAAATTCTCTCTAAACAATCTATAGCCACATATCTTAAGTTTTGGTGTGGTGTGGTTTCATTTTCATTTATCTCATATTTTGTAGTTCTTTTAAAAATTTCTCTGATTTTCTTTTGACTCATTGGTTATTTAGAAATATTTTTTGTGATAGCATTATATTTGTATATTTTCCAAATGACTTTCCATTATATATATTTAATTTAATTTCTTTTAGATCAGAGCCCATAATTTGTGTGATTTTGATAATTACATTAAAAATGAATCATCTAAATACACCAATCAATACACAGTGATTGGCAAAATAGATTAAATACCATACATATTCCAAATGTATGGTAAAGATAAGCTCACTTAAATATAATGCTATAGTTATGTGTAAAGTAAATGGATAATACAAGTTGTATTAGGCATACTCTTAAGAAGAAAAATTACCTATTACTATACTAGTATTAGACAGGTTAAACTTTGAAGCAAAGGAAATTATTCAACATAAAGAGAGAAACTAAGGGTAAAAGTACAAATCTTTAAAGAAAATATACAGCAAGTACAAATATGTGTGTACCAACAAGCTACAAAATATATAAAGTGAAAACTGACAGAATTTAAAGGAGGAATAGATAAATTCACAATTACATTAGAAACTTTAACATCCCTGCTTAACAAACTTACAGAACAGTTAGTTAATCAAAAAGTCACCAGTAAAATCTAAGAATTAAAAAAAAAAATCACCAACAAAGATCAAATGGATATTTTTAGAACATTTGGCCAACTTGGGTAGAATAGACATTAATTGCAAGTTTTCATGTAATGCCTGTGACAATAGACCATATCACTGGCATAAAAGAAAACAAAACATTAAAGAATTAAATCATAAAGAGTGTATTTTCTAACCACTATAGAATCATTAAGAGAAAGAAATTAGAAACATTTTCTCACATTTGAACATGAAGTCATAGATTTTCAAATAATTCATGACATGGACAAAAGTCTCAAAGTAACTTTTTAAAAGAATATATTGAAATGAATGAAAAAAAATTAAAGAAAACCAGAATGAAAATGTTCTGTGTTTTGATTATTTCATTGTCAATATTTCGTTTGCATTCTCATAGTGTAGTATTTTTAAGATGTGACCACTAGGCAAAACTGAATAAAGGTTACATAGGACCTGTTTGTGTTATTTCATACAACCTCATACAAATCTACAATTATTAAAAATATAAAGTCTAAAAATATTCACTAACTAAAGGGTATTATACAGCAATAATTTCTTTAAAAATTCATTATGCTAATCTCTGCCTTTTGATTGGAATGTTTGATACATTTACTTTTAATGTAATTATTGATATGGTCAACTATGTATCATTTTCTATGTTTTAATATATGTGCTAAGTCTTTTGTTTCCTTGTTTTTCACTTTGGGGCATGTATATTGATTAACATTCGCATTCTCTCTCTCTCTATTTATATATAATGTACTTTAGTCATTTCAAAGAATATATTTAACATTTTAAAAGAATCTAGTTCAGAACTATGACTTAATTACAAGATTATTAAGCAATTTGCTCCAATATATTTTACTTCTCTCCCTCTGTGTGCTTATTGTAATACATATTACATCTTTATATATTATAATCTCAATAATACTATTTTATAATTATTATTTTATGAATTTGTCTTCTATATCAGTTAAAAGAAGAAAAATGTTAATAAAATGCATTCATAATGTAATTTATATTTAATTATGTAGTTACTTATTACACTGTTAATTATTTCCAAATGTAGATTCAAATTATTATCTTTAATCCTTTCATTTTATTATGAGGAAATTTTTTATATTCTTTTATTATTCTTAGTCTCATTTTATACATAATAATGAATTAATTTTTCTTCATTTTTGAAAGAGAGTTTCACTGGATGAAGAACTCTTAATAATCTTTTTCTTTCAGTGCTTAGATGTATTGTTCTACTTTACAGCTTCCATGGTTAACTATGAAAAATCAACTGTTACTGATGATCCCATGCACTCTGTGATTTTTCTTTTGCTGTTTTCAAGATTCTCTATTTGGGGCTTTTAGCATTTTAACTGTGATGTTTGTATCTCTTTATTTTTATCTTACATATAATTCATTGAGCTTTTCAAATATGTCTTTTTCTGAGCCCTTACCAAAATTCCCTTTAACGTTCCATGCATTCCAATATAAGACTTTCCTAGCCTACTCCTAATATTTTCAGTCACTACCCATTACCTAGTACCAAAGCTGCATGCACATATTCAGGTATCTGCAGAGCAACACCCAGTTTTTTTGTCTTGGCCTATTTTGTGTTGCTGTGACAGAATACCTGTGACTGTGATTTATAAAGAAAAGATACTTATTTGCCTCATGATTCTGGTGTCTGGAAGGTTGGAGATTGGGCACTACCTCTGCTGAGGGCCTCAGGATACTTTCACTCATGGAGGGAAATGTCAGGAGAGCTGGTGTGGACCAAGAGAGCACACAGAGAACAGGAGGCCAGAGAAAGGCAGAGGCAACAGACATTTAACAGTACCCTACCCCTGATGAGTGCTACTCTAGTCCTCTGAGAATAAGAATTCACTCACCACTGAAAGAGAGCATTACTCTATGCATGAGATCCACCCCATGACCCAGTCACTCCCACTACACCCCTCTAGCACTGCCACACTGGTGATAAATTTCAATGTGAGTTTCAGAAGGCACAAGTCATATTGAAGCACAGCAGCCTGTGAATGGACTTTTCTAGGGAGTTCCACATGGGTCATATAATTAAGATCTTCTGGGGATTAGCTTTTTGAGGAGCACCTTTTAGTGGGTTCTGAGCAGGTAACTTTCATAGCTTCCACATGTTCTAGGCTGCTTATTTTCAAGGCAACAGTGGAGGTCTGGAGAGGATATGGACATGAGTTAAAAACAGTACCGAGTTCTCTGTTCTTTCCAAACACTCGTGTTTGTTTTGTTTTACTAAATGTTATACAGCTATTGCAAACATTTATTTCCAGAATTCTGTAAAAAGATGATGCAAATAATTCTGAGGATTTTCTCATTGCTTTTCAAGAGGAGTGGAATTTGAAATTTCCTTATTGTGCCCACAGTCCTTCAAACTGTGATAATCGAGAGCAAGGAGAGTTGTGGGAGGAATGAGCCTTCAATGAGCAACTCCATTTAAACATTTTCCGAATTCTGCAGTGTTGCACAAAATAGAAAAGCTTTTTTCTGTCTTTCTTTTCTTATTGTTGTGTACAAAAGACTCTATCCTGGCTTCCAAATCTTAAACTCAGTGCTTTGGGTTAATACACTGTGTATTATCAGTTCAGGAAATATTTTAACGGTATTTTGATGGAGCAAATTGTGATGAATTTCAATGAATAACATTGCACCAATATTTTTAGAGTACAGCCTGTCTTGAAATAAGGATATTCTCTGGCCATGTTATATCTAATTATAATTTAAGAAAAAATACACATACATAAATATAAAATATTATAACTAATAAGATTTTTTTGTTGTTGTTGTTATTGCAGTTTTTGGCCAGGGTTGGGTTTGAACCTGCCACCTCCAGCATATGGGGCTGACACCCTACTCCTTTGAGCCACAGGCACAGCCCTAAAGAAAATATTTTTAACTAGAAATATAGTCATGAACAGCTATGAGATATATTAGTAATCCTAGGTGTATTAGTGTCTATTTGAACATCCTATATAAACCACATTTTAAACTTCTCAATAGCAATAAAATGAACTTTTAGTAAATTGTGAAAAAGCTACATGGCTTCCATTGGAAACCATCCCCTTGTTCTACTAGGCAAGTTCTAAGAAGTTTAATGAGGCCTTGGAAAACAGATGGGAAATTTATAAAGCTTTCTGAGTAATGAAGTGAGAATTTATGAGTTTCTGCTTTCAGTGCAGTAAAGTATATCAGGCATTTGTGCTATGAAATTAGCCTCAAAAACAACAACAAAAAAACAAAAAGAAGAAACAAATTTCCCCAAATTCCTATGTAAACCCATCTGACTTTATTCAGCCTTTCTGAGTCTCTCTCATAACTATAAAATTAAGCACTGTTTAGAACTTTTAACCTTATAATACATATGGCAAACTAAACAGTAATGTCTGCTAAAGAAATCATATTTCTTATTAAATAAGCTTTGGTTACTATGTATTTGCCTTGAGAATACATACACACACACAAACACACACACATACACACACGCTCGTATATAATTAAATCATGTTTTACTAAAAATATCTCCCTGGGGATGGTGCCTGTAGCTCAAAGGAGTAAGGTGCCAGCCCCATATGCTGGAGATGGTGGGTTCAAAACCCAGCCCCATCCAAAAAAAAAAAACTGCAAAAAAAAAAAATCTCCCTGTATCATACAAGGTCTGACAATTAAGTTCGCAAACTCACCACTGTGCTCTTATTTTGGCAGCACTATACAAACAACTTGGTAAATTTTCACAACCTTGGTATATCTGGGTCTCACAGCTGTGTTTCTGAAGATGTGTGGAGGTGTCTTATTGAGTAGCGTCCATTATTGTTCTTCTTCTCATGCTTGTGATGATAGCTATGATGGCCATTTCAGGAAAATAGTTCCAAAATTGCTTCAAAAGGTGGACTAAGCACTAAGGTTGGTGCAGTTTCCCAAGGGAAATACTGTATCTCACAGGTGACCATAGTGACATTCAGCAATGAGGTATGTAGCACTTTTTCTAGGATGAGTTTGCAAATTTAGTTGTCAGACCTCATATTTGGCAAGATCTGCATCCATGTTATAAGTACCTTTTAAACAAATTTTAGACAATTTTCAAAAGAAAAGAAACATTATATGTTTAATGGATTCCCTACTTAACCACATTTTATTGCCCATATTTCACACCCTGGCTCACCTTTTCTTTTTAATTTTGATGAGAAAAATATCTCTCTACTTCTTACTAATTTATTTCCATTAGGCTATAGTTTTTTTATTAACAGAACGATATAGTTCTGAAAATGTATCATGTCAAAATGGGATTTTAAAATTTAGCACTTATTAAGTATACTATGTCTTAAGATTTTCCAAATACTTGCAAATTACTTTTTATGCTGGTGAAATTCATGGTTGCATGGGAGGACAAATTCATGATAAATAAGTGAAATTTATCATTGAGCTTCCATAATCATCTTCAAAAACTTTTCACTTTAATTATTAGTGAATGGGTATATTCTCTCATCATCAACATATTTGGAATGGGGATACATAAAGTCTGAGTGTAAATATTATTTGTTTCTTCCCCAAATAAGATTTTATGTTCTGTAGAAATATGTGGAAAATAAAATCTTAAATTCTTCTAAAACAAGCCTAGGTTAAATAACTAGTTGAAAAACTAATAAACAAACATTTCATTAAACTATGTTCTGGTAAAGTTTACATGTCAAAACACTGCATATTTAGCTATATAAAGCTAAATTAAAATGTTATTTTCCCATTATTAATGATTGAATAATTATCCCCAAATCTGCAATAAGGAAAGCAAAAAATAATGTACATCAAAACAATTAATTAAAATGATTAAATATCATTAGAAAGTATTTTAATATCAGCTTTTTTTACATCATTCATTGTTACCTATTAACTTACCTATAAAAAGGCTGGTAAAGAAGGATTAGCGCAAGAAATATAAAATTTTACTTGGGTAAATGAACATTATTTAGTATTTTCAGGATCAAAAATGTTTTACTGTATGATAACTGGTGGAATAAGAGAGGTGTGTAACTTACTACAGAGACAGTAGCCTTCACCTAAACAAACTACTCTGTTTACAATGTCTAAAGCTCAGAATCCAGTAGCAATTTAAATATATTTCATATTTGCCCTCCAAGGTTGGCAATACAAGTTTAAAAATCAAGTTTGGTAAATTCTTTCAAACCATGTAATTTCCTCAGAATTTTTTGGTCATATGAAAATTTATTCTTATATAGGTCATATTTTCAGTATGAGATCTGGACATTATATTTTAGAAAATTTACTATTTTACAGAATAGACCTATATTAGTGTGTCTCTACATATTAAGAATTCTTTCTACCAGACTCTACTCAGCAATTATAACAAGAGCTATGGCATAATTAATCTTTTTTTTGCAGTTTTTGGCCAGGGCTGGGTTTGAACCCGCCACCTCCAGCATATGGGGCCTGCGCCTTACTCTTTGAGCCACAGGCACCTCCCAGCACAATTATTCTTTATCATCAATTTTTAAAATAGTTTTGCCACTATTTATTAAGGTTATAGAGAGTGAGAAACTAAGAATCACAAGTCAGTCAAATATTTTTCTTTAAAAATAGCATTAATAGTAGTTTTAAAATAAATAAAGTTTTACTTTCGAGGTAAGGGGCTAGATGTTCTTTTCTTATTTTTCTTCTTAAGTATCATTGAAAACACTGGATGGCACACACAAAATAAATCACAAGGACACTCTGACAGGAGAAGCGCAGGGGTAGCCAGCCAGCGACCTGCAGTGCTCAGAGCCCTGCCGCAAGGTGACTGTGAGTTCTCTGCTTTCATTTTTCTGTATTGTATCCCAAACAAGATAGTGGATGGGCGAGGAACCCAGAAATACCAAAGGATGCAGACAAAAGCAAAAAACCTGTATTCTTTCTAGTCCTATACCCTAAAAGGCGACAATCTAGCAAGACAAAAACTGTAATACCATCATTTTTCTTCAGACAAATGCTGCAGACAAGGTACAGCGCTGGCCCCCTTCACACCAGCAAAGGCCAAGTGAGAAAAACTAGACCTTTTATTTCTACCTCACCACAGTTATTACAGTCTTCTAAGAAAAGCATTGTATTATTATTTTTTTTACCAATATCTCTCCATTCCCCTTCCTCCCCAGCCTCTGTGACTGCCCTTCTCTCTGCGGCTGTAGATCCCACAGGTGAGAGCATGTGGTGCACATTTGTCAAGTTTGACTCCCCTCGCTAACATAACAGCTTCCAGAGCAACCCTTGATACTGTTTCCTTCTTTTAAAAGGCTGAATAGTTTTACCTTGTGCATATATACTGAAATTTCTTTATGTATTCACTGTTTAATGACATTTACGTTGAGTCCATATGTGGCTCTTATGAATAATACTGAAATAAACCCGGGAGTACTGATGGACTCTGTTTCACATCTTTGTTGTATATACCCAGAAGTGGGACTTCTGCAGCTTATGGTAGTTCTACAGTATCTTTGGTATTTTTATGAAGCCCCAGTTTTACATACATCCCTGTCAACAGTGCACAGGGCTCTCTCTTCTGCACATTCTCACCAATAATTAGTTTTCTTCATTTTGATAATAGCCTTTCTGCCCAGTGTGAGATGATATATCATTGTGCTTTTAATTTGCACTTCCTTAGTTATTAGTGCTGTTGAGACTGGTTCAGATATCTGTTTATCATTTGTATGTCTTCTTTTACAACGTGTCTTCAGGTTCTTCCCACATTTTTAGTGAGGTTATTTGCTTTTGTGCTATTGAGTTGTTTTAGTTCCTTCCTGTATTTTTGATGCTAACCCCTCATCACATGCATGGCTTACAAATATTTTCCCACATTATGTAGGCTGTCTCTTTGCTCTATTAATTGTTTCCTTTGCTGTGCAGAAGTGTTTTAATTTGATGTAATTACATTTGTGTAATTTTGTTGTTTCCTGAGATTTGGGGTTCAAGTCTAAGGCATCTTTATCCAAAAACAATGTTGTGTAGGTCATTCTTATGTTTATTTCAGGTCTGTAATCCATTTTGAGCTCATTTTTGTTCATGGTGTGAGATAAAGGCCCAATTTCATTCTTCCACATATGGAAATTCAGTTTCTCTAACACTGTTATTGGAGAGATTATCCTTCCCCACTGTGTATTCTTGGCCTATTTGTCAAAAATCAGCTGACCATAAATGCCTGGTTTCCTTGTTGTTCTGTTGTGTTTCAGAGCTTGGTTGATGTGTCTATTTGTGTCAGTATTGTGCTGTTTCAATTCTACAGCTTTGTAATACAGTTTGAAATCAAGTAGTGTAATGCTTCCGGGTTTATTATGTTGGCTCAAGGCTGCCTCTGTTTATGGGTTTGTGTGTGTGTGTGGTTCTGTATGAATTTTAGTATTTTTTTCTATTCCTAAGAAAAGTGAAATTAGAATTTTGATAAGACTTGATTTAAATCTGTTTATCTGCTTGTGTAGTGTGGGCATTTTTATCAATAATTTATCCTGCAAATTTATAAACATAAGACATTTCTTTATTTGTGTCTTCAGTTTTTTCACGAAATTTTTAAAAAATTTTTGAGTGTATACATATTTGCCTTCTTGGCTAATTTTATTCCTAAGTATTTTTTTGTAGCTATTATAAATAGAATTGTTTTCTTAATTTCATTCCCAAGCAGTTTATGGCTAGTGTATGAAATGCTGCTCTGTTATGTTGATTTTGTATCCTGTAATTTTACTACATTTTTTATTAGTTCTTTAGGCTTTTCTAAACATAAGATCACTGTCATCAGCAAAAAGCAACAATCTTACTTCTTTCTTTTCTATTTGGAAACTTTTTAATTCTTTGTCTTGCATAATTACTCTTGTAAGAACTTACAATACTATATAGAATAGAACAGAAATGGTGAGAGTGGGCCTTCCTATTTTCTTCCTGATTTTGGAGAAGAGGTTTTCAGTTTTTCATTGACTAGAATGTTAGTTGTATGTTTCTCACATGTGACTTTTATTGTGTTGAGGTATGTTTCTTCTATATTTATTTGGTTGGGAGTTTTTATCATAAAAGGATATTGAATTTTTGTCTATTGCTTTTTCTGCTTCTAAATGAGATAGTTATATGTTTTTCTCTTTTATTATGTTAATGTAGTATATTATATTTATAATTTTGCATGGGTTAAATGGTCCCTGCATTCCTGAGATAAATCTCATTTAATAATGAGATTTAATAATGTTAAATGTTCTGCAGTTTTCTTCTCTAGCATTTTGTTGAACATTTTTGCATGTATGTTCATCAAGAATATTGGTGTATAATATTATTTTTTATAATATTTTTGTCTGGCTTTGGTATCAGGGTATGTAGACTTTTATTCTTTTTAAGCTGCAAAAGGACTATATTCTCGGCCACAAAAAAATGTTGCTTGATTAAAGAAAAAAAAAGAAATCATACAGAGTATGAAACAAGGAGATCATATACAGTATATATATTTACCACTTTGGAACAGACTAAAAATAAAATCTAGAAAGATAAGTCTTTGAATATTTAGAAACTAAACATCCCATTTCTAAAAATTCATCTCTTAGAGACGCCCATTTCCTGTCCAACATGTAAGAACCTGGACATCTCTATTCCATCCTAACAAATGAAATATCAAACAAACTAAAATTTTGACAACTTTCCGTAGCTCCGTCAGAGATGTGAGGCCACAGGGTGAACCATTGCCTCCAAATTTGCAGAAACGTGTAGTCAAGTGCAGAGAATCATGGGCTGCTGGAGCAGAAACCCCCAGCCCAAACCTCTGCAGGAGCCTGTGTTGAGGAGGGAAAGTAGAATGAACTCTAACTGGTGAATTGCTGGAGACTCAGAGTAGATGAGTCTAAGAGATGAGAATCCCAAGGACACCTATTATCGGTCTATGTGAGTTTTATCTCCAGAAACTGAACCTGGTTTTCACCAAGAGTATTGGAAAACATCCATTTGGGCCTTTGATACAGGGAGGGGAAAGTCATTTTGATAAAGCTAAAGCACAGTCTTTCACAAGTCTGCCCTCAGTTCAGAGACGTGGGTTTGCTCAGAGGCAGAGACTTCCTTGCAGGACTATAAGCATGCCCTCTGCCCTGCCCTTTCCACCACATGATGAAAGGCCTATTATAGCAGTTCCTCCTCCCCAGTACATCATGTCCACCTATCAAAAAATTATAAATAATAATAAAAGGTAAAAAATGCAGCTTGAAAAAATAGAACAAGCTTCAGAACTAGAAGAAGATATGGCAGGGATGTGAATTTATCAAATCAGAAGTTTAAAGCAGCTGTGAATAAAATGCCACAGGCTTTGATGGGTAAAGTACACAGTATGCAAAAACAGACAGGCAATGTAGCAGAGACAGAGGCCTAGGAAAGGAACCAAAAGAAATGCTATTTATCATACAGATAATAATTTGCTTAAAGTAACAACCAAGTGTCAGGTTACATATGCTTATGTATTCATATGCACCTATGTATGTAAAGTAATGAATGATAGCAGTGATGCAAGGGCTGGGGGGAGGAATTAGGATGATTTGTTATTATAAAGCACTCTCACTACTTAGGACACAGCACAGTTTTATTTAAAAGCGGACTTGGATTAGTTGTGTTTATTGCAAAATCCAGAACAATCATTAAAAAAAAAGAGTATGGTTTATGCTAATACAAATGAAATTTTATACAATGTTAAATTAAAACTACAAAAAGTAGTAAAAATGGAAAAAATAAGAATAAAAAGTAAGGGCAACAAATTGAAAAGAATAACTAACAAAGGTGGTAGAAAAGCCTTTCTAGTTCCAGTTCTATCAGAAACTGTTTTGAATATCAGTGCCTTAAAAGCACTAATTAAAAGACAAAGATTTTCAGAGTGAATCAAGAAAGAAGCCCAACATCTATGTTGTATACAAACATATACAGATTAAAAGTAAATGGTTGGAAAAATATTTATCATGTTATTACTAAGGAAAAGAAAACAAGGTAGTTTTATTAAATCCAGACAGAGCAGAGTTACCCAAGGAAAGTTATCAGGGACAAAAAGAGGGGCTTTACATAGTAATAAAGATGTCAATTTTTCAGAAAATAAACAATCCTTAATATGTATGTGCCTAATAAAATAGTATCAAAATATATGAGACAAGACTGGTAAACTGAAAGAAGAAATAGATGAATCTGCTGTTATAGTTGATATGAAAACTTATTCAACATCTGAAAATCAAAGTATTTATTATACCACATCAACAGGCTACAGGAGAAAAATCACAGGGTCATATCAATAGATGTAGATAAAAGCATCTACTACTCACTCATAAAAAACATTTCTCAACACACTGGACAGAGTGTGAGGACATGCGCAACTTGATAAAAACCACCCACCCCAAACCCTCGGCTCACATCACACTAGTGGTGGGAAATTCTAAACGTTTTAACTAAGATAATAAACAAGACTAGATGTTCCCTTTCACAAGTTAGTTTAATTGATGTAAACCTAACTAAAAATATATACAGATTTATATGAGGAAAACTAGAGAAATTGATAAAATAAGTCAAACAAAGAACTAAGTTAATAGAAAAATATTTCAGGCTCATGGGCATGAAGACTCAATAATGTCAAAATGTTAGTTCTTCCCAACATGAAATATAGATTTAATAAAATATCAGTCAAAATCCCAGTAAGTTATTTTGTGAATATTCACAAACTGATTCTAAAGTTTGTATAAACAGGCAAAAGGCTCAGAGCAGTGTTAAAAAACAGGAACAAAGTTGTAGAATTGGCATTATGCAACTCCAAGACAACCTCTGACACTACAGTTAACAGTGTGACATGGGAAAAGAACAGACAAAAAGCGTGACGGAGCATCACGGGGAGCCCAGAGACAGACCCCTAGACACAGGCCACTGGACTGTGGCTGGGGAGCAAAGGCCTCACAATGCAGAAGGTATAGTCTTTCAACAAATGCTTTTTGAACTATAGACATTCATATGCAAAACAGGAATCTAATCAAAGCTCACACACTTCATAAAAATTAATTAAAAAGTGTTCTCAACCCAAAATGCAAAACTCCTAGAAAATAACATACAACCCAATCCAAATGACCTTGAGTTTGGTGATGAGTGTTTATATTCAACACTAAAGGCACTACCCCTGAAAAAAAGAATTGATAAGGAGGATGTCATGGGAATTAAATTTTTCTGCTGTGTGAAAGATGCTGTCAAAAGAAGAAAAAGGCAAGTCAAGACAATGCAAAGATAAGACACAGCCTGGAAAGAAATATTAGTGGAAGATATATTAGATAAAAGTGTGAATAAAAATCTACAAAGACCTGTTAGAACTCAATGACATCCAAATAAACACTCCGATTAAAAACAAAGGCTTTAACAGACACCTTACCAAAGAATATGTACAGATGACAAATATGTAGATGAAGAGATGTTCCACGTCATACGTTGCTGGGGAGGTGAAAATTAAAATAATGAAATGCCATGATGCTAGATGGTCACAATCCAGATACTGACAACACCAGACACTGACAGAAGGATGCAGCCATAGAATACTGACAACACCAAACACTGACAGGAGGATGCGGACGTAGAATACTGACAACACCAAACACTGACTGAAGGATGCGGTTGTAGAAATGCTCACTTATTTCTGATGAAGAAGAAAAATCACGCAGTCACTTTGAAAGACAGTTGGGCAGCTTCTTAAAAACCTAACATACTCTTACCACATGATCCAGCAATAAGTCTTCTTGGTATTTACTCAAAGAAGTTGAAAACTAATGGCCACACAAAAGCATGAACACAACTGTTGGGGCAGATTTATTCATAGTTGCCAAAACATGGAAGCAAACGGGATGTCCTTCAGAAGGTGAAGTCACAGTGGAGCTTAAGTGAAAAGCTGCCACTACGTGATCCTCCTAACTGACATTCTGGAAAAGGCAAAACAATGGATACATTAAAAAATGGGTGGTTTTCTGGAGTTGGAGGGCGATAAGGATGAACAGCAAGACTGCAGAGGACTTTTAGGGTCCTGAAACTGCTGTGCCCAATACTATCATGGTAGATCAGTGTATGTGTATCCAAACCCACAGAATGTACATCACCAACAGTGAACCCAGCATAAAAATTTCCTGAGGGATTCATCATGGTAGCCGATGTGCCACTTTGGAGGGGCGTGCTGATAAGAGGGGAGGCCGTGTTTGGGCAGGGACAGGTGGTGTATGGAGAACCTTTGTACCTTACACTCAACCTTGCTGTGAACCTAAAAGTGCCCTAAAATAATAGTCTACTTACAAAAGAAAGAAAGAGAAAAAAATTCATTTGCCAAAGAGAAAGGCTTAAAAGAAATACAAATCACACTGGATTAATGAAAATAGAAACAGAACAAGATGTGCACTTTGTGGGGATGAGGCAAATGCAGCGCTAGAGAAAAAATATGCTATTAAATGCATATATTAGAAAAAAATGAAGTTTAAAGTCAGTAATCTAAAATTCTACTTCCTATTGTCAGCAAACATGAATAGTTTGACCACCTCTTTCCTAACTTAGATACCCCCCCTTGTTTTTTCTCTCTTTCCCAATCACTCTGGCTAGGACTTATAGTATTTTCTTGAATAGAAATGGTGACAGTGAACACCCACAGCCTTTTCTTGCTCCAGTTCTTAAGGGGAAATACTTTCAACTTTTTGCCATTCAGTACGATGTTAACTGGGTTTTATAATTTTGAGATATGTTTCTTTTATGCCTAGTTTGTTCTTGAATCTAGAAAAGCCTAAAGACTCCACCAAAACACTCCACCAATTGATAAATCAATTCGGCAAAGTCTAAGGTTACAAAATCAACGTACACAAATTATTAATATTGATGTTATATATATTAATAACAGTCGTGCTGAGAGTCAAAACAAGGGCTCAATACCACTCACAATAGCTATAGAGAAAATAACATGCCTAGAAACACACTTAACCAAAGAGGTGAA
This sequence comes from Galago senegalensis, assembly GCA_963575145.1. Classification (NCBI taxonomy): domain Eukaryota; kingdom Metazoa; phylum Chordata; class Mammalia; order Primates; family Galagidae; genus Galago; species Galago senegalensis. The sequence continues at coordinate 45,287 of CAUYTI010042513.1, forward strand.
AGATGTTTACAAGGAAAAGTCCATGACATTGATGAAAGAAATCACAGAAAACACAAACAAATGGAGAAACTTCCCATAGTTATGGATTGGCAGAATCATTATTCTTAAAATGTCCATACTACCCAAAGTGATTTACAGATTCAATGAAATCCCTGTCAAAATACCAGCGTCATATTTCACAGATCTGGAAAAAATAACCCTTAGCTTCATTAGGAACCAGAAAAGAGCTTAAATAGCCAAAGCCTGTTAAGCAAAAGGAACGAATCTAGAGGCATCACATGACCTGACTCCAGGTGACCCTCTGTTCTGTTCCACTGGTCATGTCTCTGCCCGTATGCCAGCACTCTAATATACGCATTTAATAGCACTTTTGCCTGCATAAGGGCAGAGATGTGACCAGTGGAATAGAACAGAGGACCCAGAAATAAAGCAACATAGCTGCAACCAACTGATCTTCAACAAAGCAACAACCGGGGAGAGGAAGCCTTTTTTGATAAATGGTGCTGGGAAAACTGGACAGCTATGTGCAGAGGAGCAGAAGATCCCATGTCTCACCATGTAAAAAACAATTCAAGGTGGAAAAAAGATGCTTATGCCCTGAAACCATAAAAAATCTGGAAGAAAACACAGGAAAATTTTTTTCTAGACATTGGTTTAAGCAAGTATTTATGACTAAGACCCCCCCAAAGCAAATACAGCAAAAATAAAAATAAATGAATGGAATTAAATTAACTTAAAAATGTTCTGTACAACAAACAAAGGAAATAGTCAACAGAGTGAACAGGCAATCTACTGAATGGGAGAAAATATTTCCAAACTATATATTTGACAAAAGACTAATATTAAGAATATGCAAAGACCTAAAAAAACAGTAAGAAATAAATAACCTCATCAAAAAGTGGGCAAAAGATATGAATGTTTTTCAAAAGAAGATGGACATGGCCAAAAAACATATGAAAAAAATGCTCAACTCATTCATCACTGGGGAGATGCAAATTAAAACTACCAAGATACCAACTTACCCCTATCAGAATGGCCAGTAATAAAAAGTGAAAAAAAAATAACATAACTGCTGGCATGGATGCAGAGAGGAAGGAAAGCTTAGACACTGTTGGTGGGACAGCATCTGTGGAAAACAGTGTGGAGATTCCTTGAGGAAGTGGGCTTTCCATTCTATCCATCAATCCCACTGCTGGATGTCTACCCCAAGGAAATAGTGTCATTTTATCAAGAAGATGCCTGTACTCAAATGCTTATTGCAGCACAATTCACATTTGGAAAGATGTGAAAATAACGTAAATACCTATCAACTTCTGAGTGAATAAAGAAAATAAGGTATACGTATCCCATGGAGAACTGCTCAGCGATTTATATGGTATACGTATCCCATGGAGAACTGCTCAGCGATTTATATGGTATACGTGTCCCATGGGGCACTGCTCAGCCATTTATATGGTATATGTGTGCCGTGGAGCACTGCTCAGCCATTTAAATGGTATACGTGTCCCATGGAGCACTGCTCAGCCATTTATATGGTATACGTGTGCCGTGGAGCACTGATCAGCCATTTAAATGGTATACGTGTGCCGTGGAGCACTGCTCAGCCATTTAAATGGTATATGTGTCCCGTGGTGCACTGCTCAGCCATTTATATGGTATACGTGTCCCATGGAGCACTGCTCAGCCATTTAAACAAATGACATCATGTTGTTTGCAGCAACTTGGATGAAAATAGAGACCATGATCCTAAGTGAAGTGTCTGAGCAATAAAAACTCAAATGCCATACTTCCTCACCAACAATTAGAGGCTAAACATGGGCACAAAGGGATATAAAAGGGCCTTAGAAACCAAGTAGGGGGGCAGCAAAAGTTAAAAACTCACCTGCTGGGAATGGTGAACAGTATTGTGGTGATGAGACACTAAATGCTGTGACTTAAGTGTTACAAAAAATACCTACATAATGAAGACATTTGTACTCCCTTAATATTTTGAAATTTTAAAAAAGAAAATAAATAAAATGCTGCTTCAAAAAGTTAAAAAATAAAAACTGAAGTAAGCAAAATATAAGCAAATAATAAAAGAGCCTGATTTATTCAATTGATTATAGAGCACAATACAGAAGTTCAATGAGAAATCAATGCTGGTTCTTTGAAATGCCTCTAGCATGATTAACAGAAAAACAAAGAGAAGGCACACACACACACACACACACACACACACACACGCTAAAGTAAACAATGTAATCAGAAATGGGCAAAACCCAGGGAGAGACACTTCACTACAGACACTACGTTGCTAAACAATAGGCACATAACGATTTTCCATCATCACTACACATTAGGGAAATGCAAACTAAGACTATGAAGAGAAGAATTAAAATTTAAACCAGTAATGGTAATATCCAGCACTGGCAGGGATGTAGGGAAACTGGATCTCTCATACTTTGCTGACAGGGATATAAAAAGTTATAGCCACTCTGGAATATCATTTGGCATTTTCTTTCAGACTAAACAAACATTTTCCATTCTATAGAGCCATTTTCACTTCTGGGCATATATCCCAAAGGAACAAAAACTTGTATCCTCATAAAACCTCCACGCTACTGCTCTTCTCTGCTCCACTGGCCCAGGGTAAGCTTACTTCTCACCAATTTCAGTTATACATGTTATAAACTAGTGAGCAAATGTTCCATTTTTACTTTTTGCTTTTTTTGAGACAAAGTCTTACTCTGTCAGCCAGGCCATAGCACCATGACCTCAGCCTACCCCACAGCAACCTCAAATTCCTGGGATCAAAGTGATCCTCCTGCCTCAGCCTCCTGAGTAGCTGAGACTATAGGTGGCTGTCACAATGCCCAGCTAATTTTTCTATTTTTAGTAGAGATGAGGTCTTGCTCTTGCTCAGCAGGTCTGGAACTTCTGAGCTCAAAGGAATCTTCCATTTTTGGCCTCCAGAATACTAGGATTATAGGCATGAGCCACCATACCTGAACTTATTTTTACTGGTTATACAATGTCTATTGATGTCAGCAGAGGTGATAAATGGGTGATGCACCAATTATGGCTAAAAGTTCTACTGAGCCTCCATTCTGATTGGCCAACATCATCTGCGGCTAAATAGTCTCAGTGTTTAAGTTGGCATTTCCTATGCTATACTTGGAGGTAATATTTTCTCTGATTTTACAGGTGGAGATGCTAAGTTATAAAGAATTTCAGTAAATCACCAAATATCATAGTCTTTGATTATTTTTAAGACTTCTCTTTCCACCATTCCCACAATTGCTCCTGAAAAGTTTGAGAATTATACTCAACTAAACATTTCTTCTAAAACTAGTTTTTAAGGAAATAAATTAAGAAATAAATCTTATCAAACACAACAAAAATAATATTTTGTATTTGCAAAATATGATATATGCTATACTAAACTGAAGTCTAAGTACTGTATTTAGTAGTCACTTGATTGCATTTATGTCTTTTCTTCATGTGCAAAGAGAGTCTTAGCTCACTAAAAAGTGTTATAAGCAGGGCGGTGCCTGTGGCTCAAAGGAGGAGGGCAACAGCCCCATTTACCGGAGGTGGTGGATTCAAACCCGGCCCCGGTAGAAAAAAAAAAAAAAGTGTTGTATGAAAAGCAGAACTAATCAAATACTGTAGTGCTATCAGTAATGGGCGGTTGAGGTTCCCCATTAGCCAAAAGAATGCAGAACTGACAGTATTAACATCACTAACCAACATTAGGGTAGATGATGGACTTTGAAAGATTAAGACATTTGTGAAGAGCTAAAAGTAATAACTTTGACAGTATTAATAATGCATTTTTAATAGTAACACTAAGAATCAGTGTAAGTGGTTGCAACAAAGCCATAGATTAGCCTGTGGGGGGAGGTGGGGGGGTGGGGGGGAGCAGGAGCCAGACGGGGAGGGGGAAGGCACAGACAGGTGTATGTCTAGGGAAGAGGCAGCAGTGCAGACACAGATATGAGAATTTGGGGCCAGTTAAATACTGGAATAGAAGGTATCAAGGCACTTTCTATATACATGGGTCATTATGAAAGTTTTGAGATACACAAAAATCAAGAAGCATAAAACCTGTGAGGGCAGAAACTCATGAAGCCCTCCCAGCAACACTGAAAAGGCGGTGGGGCCACCAGGAAGGGCGCTGTCCTCTGTGCTTCCTGTCAGTGAAATATTGGACCATGAGACAGTCTGTCTCAAAACTTAGATAGTGACCTATAGGCAAGGCTGTGGGAAACGCCAATGCTTTAGAGACAGACAGAAAGGAGCCAGGCAAAGGGTGTGGTGGTCACAGCTCCCACTTTAAATGGCCTTCAGTCCAGGAAGTGAGAGGAAGACAAGTTGACGGACAAATCTAAGGCAGGAGAGAGATTCAGATAAAAGGCTTAGGAGGAAAATCAGTAGAAAAGCATTAGAAGATGTTTAAGGCGAGAAGAAGCCAGGGTGTTCAAAGGAGCGAGTATAATCTGAGCATAGAATTATGGTATTCTAGAGTTCATGGATGAAAATTTACACTGGATTTTCATGTCTATTAAAGTATTTTTTTTATCACTTTCATATGAAAGCTATAACTCAATTATAGCCCAAGAATATGGGGAAAGGGGAAAGGGAGGGGAGGAGAGGGGGAGGACGGGTGGAAGGAAGGTAATTAGTGGGACCAGGACTATGATGCAGCTTACAAGGGCAGGTGTGAAACTTACTAAATGTAGAATGTAAATGTCTTAACACAATAACTAAGAAAATGCCATGGGGCAGCTCCTGTGGCTCAAAGGAGTAGGCCACTGGCTCCATATGCCGGAGGTGGTAGGTTCAAACCCAGCCCTGGCCAAAAAAAGAAAAGAAAATGCCATGAAGGCTGTGTTAACCAGTTTGATGAAAATATTTCAAATTATATATAAAGCCAGCACATTATACCCCATGACTGCATTAATGTGCACAGCTATGATTTAATAAAAAAATAAAATAAAAGTTTTTTTAAATTTTGGTATTTGCTGTCTATCCTTTCCTTTACGTTGGGATGATGTGTTTATAATTTATCCCGACTCAAACACTGTTATTATGAACAACACCTCAGGTAGTGGAAATAATTTAGACTCTGAATGTTAAAAAAATAAGTATTTATAAAAATAAAAGTAATGAATCTTTTTGATGCATTCAAAACTACATAGTTAATACACTTCAGGATATTGAAAATTTGTACGGGGCAAAGCAAAAATTGTTCCTTTAACTTATCTTCTTTAACATAGCATGACATGAGGGGAAATGAATTGTTTTACAAACAGTTTTCTGTAGGGATTTATATTCACATTTAAAGAGAAAATAAAACAATAATAACATAACGTCATATTTCTTCAGTATTCTAAACAATTATTTAGAATGTGAAGCCATCAAGTGACTGTTTTAGCTCCCAGGATGTTATTTTAGCGTGACACAACTGCAGTTCATAAGGAATTACAACTAAGAAATGTAAGTAGTTGTGTGTAATTTATTTTAACAATGCCTTTAAGTGAAAATTTGCCAATAAAATCTCAAAGTGGATCCATTCTTTTGACCATGAGAGATATTCCCAGCTAAGTGAAGAGTGTGGGCTTTCACCCCCTTGGTTCTCTGAAATTCCCCCCCTCCCAGGGTGTCTTAGAGGTGTGGACACCTCAAGAGTGTGTTATGTGATGAATTTCTCGGGTTTACCTTTGCTTCAATCTGTTTAGTATCTGGATTCTGAAACAAAAATTTGATTTTGCTCTTGCCATCATCTGAAGAGCCTTTAAGCTGAGAAAACTTATATCTCCAAAGTACAGCCTGAAGGGAAAGAAAGAAACAATGTAAGTCAATGTAATTAATAGCACCATTCAAACCAGAAATAGTCCTTTTCTAAATCATAAAAGTGGATCATATAAAGTTCATACTATGTCCCAATATTTAAAATTAAATTAAGTATATATTTATTAAATATTATAGTTTATTATTCAATACAAATATCCCTTAATTTTCATTAACTAACATTTGATTTTAGTATCTTTTCTCATGTGCGCATGAAATACAAACTGCTTCTTTCCTTTTCAATGGGAGTGACAGGTGACTCTTGACTGATCCTTCTGCAGCTCTCCTCTTGAAGCTAAACTAATGGCCCTGAGCTTTATTCAAATGACACAGCAGCTCGAACAAATAATTATGACAAAAACTTACAGAGAGTACTCTGGTGACATTAGACTAGAGTAAGCACTTCACAGAGCCCTCGCTAGGCCTGTGGGATGGAAAGCACAGGAAGTTCTGCCTGTTTCCAAAATAGATTTTATAAATGCCGCCTTCTCGAATAACAAAATGGAGATACATCTACGGTCATTGGCAGTAAGTGGAAATTGTCTATTAGGATTTTTGAAAGTGCTTAATTTCTGGCCCATAGAAAGTGTGAGATGATTTCTCCTCTCTTCCCCGTTACAGGTCCTGTCGCCTGAGTAAATGCCGCACGTTGTTCTCTTACTGAACCCCAATCAGACACAGCCCAGGTGAAAGGCGATTGTGTATGCTTCACCATAATCACACACCACGCACTTTTTGTTACATTATTTTAACACTCTTCATCTCAATAAATTATGATTTTGAATATTTTTAAAAATGATTTCAGGTTTTTGAATAATCAAGAAAATAGCTGACAGTTGAATGTTTACTTAGTACAATTCTATTTAAGCCACTGACTCTGATAAAACAGTGAGGAGACACAGTATAAATTATACATCTCATGTATTTTTACATAATAAATTTTTATAGAAAAAAGTATATTTTGGAAAGATTGTGGGTTCAGTTCTATAACACTATGATAAAGTGAATATCATAATAAATTAAGTCACAATTTTTTTGGTGTCACAGCACATGTAAGAGTTACATTTATACTAAATATATTCTTTATTCTATTAAGTGTTCAATACTATTATGTCTAAAAATTGTACACAGCTTAATTTAAATGCTTTATTGTTATATATGCTAATGATCATCTGAGGCTTGCCGAATCATATTTTTGCTGGGGGAGAGTCTTGCCATGACTTGGTGCTGCTGATGGAGCAGGTTAGAGGTTGCTGGAGTCTGGGGCGGCCGTGGCAATTCTTAAAACAAGACAATTAACTTTGACACATCGACTGACTTGTCTGTTCACCAATAATTTCTTTGTACCAGATGATACTGTATGATAGCATTTTGCTCACAGTAGAACTTCTTCCAAAATTGAATTCAATCCTCTCAAATCTTGCTCAATCTTGCTGCTACTTCATTAAGTTTATGTAATATTCTAAATCCTTATTTTTTATGATTTCAGCAATGTTCACAATACATGTCATCTTCACCAGTAGTAGATTCCATCTCAAGAAACTACGTTCTTTGCTCATCCATAAGAAAAGCTCTTTATTCATTAAAGTTTGATCATGAGACTGCTGCAATTCAGCCACCTCTTCAGGTCCCACTCTCTCTCTCTCCTTTTTTTTTTTTTTTTTTTTTGAGACAGAGTCTCACTTTGTCACCCTGGTAGAGTGCTGTGGTGTCATAGTTCACAGCAACCCTCAAACTCTTGAACACAAGTGACCCTCTTGCCTCAGCCTTCCAAGTACCTGGGATTAAAGACACCTGCCACAACACCTGGCTATTTTTAGAGACGGGGTCAAACTCTAGTTCCGGCTGGTCTTGAACTCCTGAGCTTAAGCAACCTACCCTCCTTGGCCTCTCAGAGTGCTGGGATTACAGGCATGAGCCACCTTGCCCAGCCAGGTTCCACTCTTAATTCTAGCTGTCTTGCTATTATCTTTTGACCAAACCAGCCAAAAGTTAATTCCCACACTGAAGTCTTAAACCCCTCAAAGTCGTCCGTGAAGGTTGGAATCAGCTTTCTCCAAACTCCTCTTCATGTTCATATTTTGGCCTCCTCCCACGGGGAGGCCACACGTGTTCTTAATAGAATCTAGAACAGTGAATCCCTTACAAAGGTTTCCAACTGATGTTTCCTAGATCCATCAGAGGAATCACTATCTGTGGCTCATGTAGCCTTGTAAAATGTATGTTTTCAATAATGAGAAAGTAAACGAAAACTCCTTGGTCTGTGATTTGCAGGATGGATGTTGTGTTAGCAGCATGGGAACAGCATTGATTCCTCATACATCAGAGCTCTTTGGTGACCAAGTGCACTGTCAATGAACAGTAATATTTTAAATGAAATCATTATTTTCTGAGAAGTAGGTTAAACAGTGGGATTAAAGTAGTAAAGCATGCTGTAAATGGATGTATTATCATCCAGGCTTTATTGATTCATTTCCAGAACACTGACAGGGTAGGTTTAACCCAATTAATAAAGGCCCTAGGATTTTTGAAATGGTAAATGAACACTGGCTTCAATTTAAAGTCATCACTATGTCAGCCCCTAAGAAGAATCTCAGCCTGGCCTTTGAAGCTCTAAGCCAGGCATTGGTGGCTCCTCTCCATCTGTGAAAGCCTAGAACACATCTTCCAATAGAACACGTCTTGTCTACCCGGAAGGTCTGCTGCTCAGTGGAGCCTTGTTCATCAGTTATCTCAGCCAGATCTCTGAGTAACTCGCTGCAGCTTCCCCATGAGACTTGCAGCTTCACCGCGGACTTTTACATTATGGAGACGGCCCTCTCCTTATACTTCCTGAAACCAACCTCGGACAGATTCAAACTTTCCTCTGCATCTTCTCACCTCTCCCAGCCTCCATAGCACAGAAAAAAGGTAGGGTCTTGCCCTGGAAAGCATTTGACTTAAGAGAATGTTGTGGCTGGATCTTCTACCTAAACCACTAAAACTCTCTCCACATTAGCAAAAAGGCTGTTTTGCTTTCTTACCATCTGGATGTTCATTGGAGCAGCACTTCCAATTTTCCTCAAGATCTTCCTGGTTTTGGTCTTCACACCCTGGCTAACAGGTGCAGGGAGGGGAGATTCTAGCCTATCTTGGCTTTCGTCATACCTTCCTCGTCAAGCCTTAATCATGTCCAGCTTTGGATTTAAAGTGTGAGACACGCTACCTTTTCTTTCACTTGAACCTCAGAAGCCATTCTAGGCTTCTAACTGGGCTGCCATCAATACTTTGTGATCAGGGGAACAGGGAGGCCCCTCCCAAGGAAGAGAAGTGAGGAAAGGCCGCCCAGAGTTGCCATCAAAACACACAGTACAGCACTGTTTTGATTAGCTGTAGCTATAGTAACTTTTGAAATCAGGATTGAAAGATCTCCCATTTTGTTTTCTGTTCAAGATTATTTTGGCTATTTGGAGTACTTCCAAATTTTATATGAATTATAAGATGCAGTTCTCCATTTCTTCAAACAGCATCAGTGCAATTTTATAAGAATTGTATTCAGTCTACAGATTACTTTATTCCATATTATCATCTTACCAACATCAAGTCCTTCACTCTGTGAGCACTGGGTCTTGTTTTATTATATTCCTCTAATCTCTTTCAGGACTGTTTTGTAGTTTTTAAAGTACTAATCTTTCTCCAACTTGGATGAATTTATTCCTAAGAATATAATAAAATTTTTGATGCTATTAGAAAAAGAATTGTCTATTCTATTTCTTTTCTAGATTATTCATTGTTCATACATAGAAACACAACTGGCTTTGTGTGCTAATCTGGTACACTTCCACTTTGCTAAAATTATTGATTAGGTAAACAGGTTTTATGTGTGTGAGGTATGTGTGCCTGTAGGATTGTCTACAGGTACCGTCGTATCTACTGTGAACAGGGATAATTTCACTATTTAATTTCCATTTTGATTGGCTTTTGTTTCTTTTTCTTGCCTAATTGCCATGGGAAGGATTATCAGTACCATGGTAAACAGAGGAAGTGAAAGAAGAAATCCTTGTCTTATTGATGATCTTAGGAAAACACTTTGTGTTTCACCCTTGTGTATTATGTTAGCTGTGGGTTTTTCCTTACATAGATTTTATCCTTCTATTTCTTGTTTATTAAGTGTTTTTCCAGGAAAGTTTACTGCATTTTGTCAAATAGTTTTTTCTGTATTAATTGGAAAGTTCATGTATGTTTTCATTTGATCTTCATTCAATTAATTTCTGTATTACATTGTTTGATTTACATATGCTGAAACTTCCTTTGAATTGCAGGAATAAATCCCATTTGCTGGCCAGGACACGTTGGCTCATCTGTAATCCTAGCATTGTGGGAGGTCAAGGCAGAGAATTGCTTGAGACCAGGAGTTTGAGAACAGCCTGTGCAAGACTGAGAGCCTGTCTTAGTTGGGCACGTTTGCATGCACCTATAGTTTCAGCTACTATGGAGGCTGAGGCAGGAGGATTCTTGAGCCCAGGAAAGGGAGGTTGAAATGAAATATCATGATACCACTACACTCCTATTTAGGCCAGAGTGAGGCCCTACTTCAAACAAACAAAACACAACACAACAAAACAAAAATCCCACTTGCTTGCAGTATATACTTTGTTAAGTACATTGCTGAATTGTGTTTGGTTATATTTTTGGAAGACCTTTTTTTTTTTAAGATTCATAAAGGATGTTGATCTAGCATTTTCTTGTAGTATTCTTGTCTGGCTTTGGTGTCATGGTGATTCTGACCTCACAGAATGAGTCAGGCTGTGTTCCCACTTGTTCATTTTTTGTAAGACTTTGAGAATTATTGCCATTAGTTCTTCTTTAAATATTGGACATAAGTTACCAGTAAAGCTATATGGTCTGTACCTTTGCATTGTTGGGAGATTTACGATTACAGACTCAATCTCCTTAATAGTTAATTGTTCTATTTAGGTTCACTCATTTTTTAGATAACATTTCTCTATGATTTTATCCATTTCATCTAGTCTATTCAAATTGCTATAGTGTAGTTGTTCAGAGAATTATCTCATAATCAATTGATTTCTGCAATATAGTCAGAATTTCCTGCTATCTTTTCTGATTTTAGTAATTTAGCTAGAGGGTTATCAACTTTATTGATCTTTCTAAATAAACCATCTTTGATTTTGTTGACTTTCTATATTATTTTTCTGGTTTTGATTTTATTTTTTTCCACCATAACCTTTATGTCACTCTTCTTTCTGCTGCCTTTCAGTCTATTCTTATTTTTTTTTTCTACTTCTTTAAAGTTAGGTTGATTTGAGAACTTCTTTCCTCCTTCTTCTCCTCCTTCACCTCTTTCCTCACCTTGCTTTCACATTTTGTCCTTCTCTTTAAATATGAACACACCACTATAAGTTTCCCTTCTTGTACTGCCTTCATTTCATGTCATAATTTTTGTGTGTTGTGTTTTGGTTTTCATTTTTCTCTATGTATTTTCTAATTTCATCTGTAATTTATTCTTTATCCAATTGATGATTTAAAAGTGTGTTTTTTCTACTTCTTTCTGGATATTCTAATTTTTCTTCTGTTACTGATTATAGGTTCATTCCATTGTAAGCAGAAAAAAAAAATTGTGTGCTTGTAATCTTTTAAAATTCATCACAGTTTATTTTGTGTCCTAAAATATGACTTGTGCTGAAGAAATTTCTGTGTGTCCTTCAGGAAAAGAAAAAATATTCTTATTCTCTTGACCCTGAAGTCTAACTCACTGCTTGATTCTTTCATGGACTATGACTTTTATGTTGTGTCTGAAATGCCTATCATGTATTCAAAGTCTTCTTTGTTTACTCCTGTGTTATCTTCTAGTACTTAGTTGTATACTTCTTCATTTACATTTAATTTGTGTTTAATTTGTTTACTTTTTGGTCTGTGATCCTTTCTGAATTAATTTTTGTGGATAGTATAAATTCTATAAAATGATTAAATTTTTTGTGCATGGGGGTATCTAGGTGTTGAGAAGGATATCTTTTTTTCTATTGTATTACCTATTGCCCATTGTCAAAGATCATTTTGTGATATTTAAGTTGCTCTATTTCTAGGTTCTCTATGGTGTTCCATTAACATATTTGTCAATTATTTTCACCAAGACCAGACTGTGTTGGCTACTGCAGCTTTATAGGAAATTTTAAAGTCAGATGATGTGGGTCCTATGGTTCTGTCCTTGTCCTTCAGTATTGTCTCTGCTATTTGGATCTTCTTTCTCTCCATATAAAATTTGGAATCAGTTTGTCCATATCCACAAAATAACTGTGTGGAAATTTAATTGCTGTTAGTGGTATTGTCCTAGTTCTCTGCTTCCTAATTGGCCTTCTGTCTTGCTGTTTATTTTATGGGGTATATAAGCTTTTGCTTTATATGGTATATAAGCTTACAATTCTGTAAATGTTTGCTTTACATATTTTTGAGCTCTGACAGTTGAAACATACTTTTTATGCTTACTATTTTTGTACCTTATTAATGTACATGTACATGTAGATGTACACATGTAATATGTATGTATAATATACATAATACGTACATCAATGTATCATCTCCTTCTCTTTAGCTTATAACAGTGAATTAAAGTCTTTTTCTTTCCTGCTTTTATTTTAAACACTCAGATCTCATTTGGGTTCTATTTTTATGAAATATCATTTCTCACCATTTTTCTTTTAAACTATCTATGTCATTACATCTCATATTAGTCTCTTGTGCATACATATAGTTAGATCATTTTTTAATCCAGTATGTGTGACAGGAGGAATGGAAATTATTGTTTAATGGCAATGGAGTTTCTGTTTAGGGCGATGCCAAATTTTGGAACAGAAAGTGGTGATAACTGATGACTATACAACAGTGTAAATTAATTGATGTCACTTAATCATACATTAAAAATAGTTTAACATAAGATTTTAAGCTATGTGTCTCTCTCTCAAATATTTACATATAGTTACACACAAACCATATAAAACCACAATTTTAAAAAATAACAACAAAAATAGATTCCAAAAAGACTATCTGAAATTTTTATACCTCAAAAATATAATAAAAATAACAAAATAATAAATGACTCAATAATAAGTATAGGAAAATTGTTGAGTAACATGTAACAATATTGAGACAGAATGAACTTATAAAATGTCATACTGTTTTAATGTAATTACTCACTAAACCTTTTGAAGTAGTTACTATGTATTGAACATTTGTCTAGATATTTAGAGAGAAAAATACATTAGCATTATCCTGAAGACATTAATCTCTATATAAATAAATTCCTACACTTTGTTTCTTACTGTGAAAAACTATGCAATTTATTGAGAAGCAATATCTAATCATTTCAAATAGTCTTACATGTTTTTTTAAACCTATTTTTAGGCAACACCATTTGCAAATAAGATTATCTGATATAACTAGCTGTTTTTTTTTAAAAAGTGACATTTTTTATCTCATAGCTTTCATTAAATCAAATCTCTTATACTTAAAAAAGCAAAATAATTTAATAATCTAAATTATAGAAGAACATTTTCTGGCTCCATCCATGTAAACATGAAGGAGGTAAAGTCTCCATCTTTCTTTAGGGCTGCATAATATTCCATGGTGTACATATGCTCTTCTTAGCAAAGTATCTCAAGAATGTAAGAAAAAGTATCCAATGTACACAGCCCTATTTTGAAACTAATTTATAGCTTTCATAGGAATGTTATAACCTAATTATAGCCTTAGAATATGGGGAGAGGGAGGAAGAGGGGAGGGGAGGAAGATGGATGGGTGGAAGGAGAATGATTGGAGGAGTCACCTCTATGGTTTATCCTACAAGGGTACAAATGAATCTTTCTAAAAGCAGAGTATGAATGTCTTAACTCAATAACTAAGAAAATGACATGAAGGCTACAAAATGTATATGAAAATACCACACTGTACCCCCTGATTGCATTAATGTACACAGCTATGATTTAATAAAAAATCTTTAAAAAAATAAAAATAAATTATAGGAAAATTTCAAGGATTATATAAATAAATATTTACTGATTTTTGAAAAGAGATTGAGTCCCAAACTTAGGAATAATAAGAACTTAGAAATTCATTTTTGAACAATTAACATATGTTAACCAAATGGTAAAATATAAGAAAACACCCAAACACCTGATTTTAAAAAAGATAAGATTGTAGAAAGAAACCACTCAAAAAAGGGGAAAAACCATTATTCTTATTAAATAAATATATGAAAACATGTTCAATTTCATTAGAAATCAAGATTATAGTACTAGTTCAATGACTCTTTTCCAATTGCTAAATTAGTAAATGTGACTAAAAATCATATTAATATGGCTAACAAGACTATGTTGAAACAAATATTTTCATAGCATTGCCAATGATAGTATAAAATCTTAGGACAGCAATTGTCAATACATATTTTAAGCTTTAATTTTGTTAATATTATGTGAGGCAGAAATTCTATTTCTAAAATTAACTGTGAGGAAAGACAACAAAAAATAAATACATTAAAAACTTTATTATTAATAGAGAGAATTTTACAACACTTTTTATTAAATAATATTCATGAAAATCATGTAAATACATAGAAAGATGTAGGTAACATAATATTCAGAGGAAGGTAAGGACATGAAATTAATTGAGATAACTCTGCTAAAACAGAGAAGCTCATGAACCAAAGAAAACACATGTGACGGACCCAGGATCATCACACACCACAGGCTCTGACATTCACCTGCTATTTAGTTTTGGACAAGAAACTTTTATTTCGGTGGTGCCCATAGCTCAGTGGCTAGGGCACCAGCCGCATACACCGAGGCTGAAGGGTTTGAACCCAGCCTAAGCCAGATAAAACAAGAATGACAACTGCAACAAACAACAAACCACCGGGTGGTGTGGTGGGTGCCTGTAGTCCCAGAAAGTTGGAAGGCTGAGGCAAGAGAATTGCTTGAGTCCAAGAGTTTGAGGTTGCTGTGATGTTACAGCACTCTACTAAGGGCAACAAAGTGAGACTCTGTCTCAAAAAAAGAAAAGAAAAGAAAAGAAACTTTTATTTCTTCCTAATTGGTCTTCTGTCTTGCTGTTTATTTTATGGGGTATATAAGCTTTTGCTTTATACGGTATATAAGCTTACAATTCTGTAAATGTTTGCTTTACATATTTTTGAGCTCTGACAGTTGAAACATACTTTTTATGCTTACTATTTTTGTACCTTATTAATGTACACATACATGTAGATGTACACATATAATATGTATGTATAATATACATAATACGTACATCAATGTATCATCTCCTTCTCTTTAGCTTATAACAGTGAATTAAAGTCTTTTTCTTTCCTGCTTTTATTTTAAGCACTCAGATCTCATTTGGGTTCTATTTTCATGGAATTCTATTTCTACCTTGGTTTAGCTATAAAATGAAAAGCTTTCAAATTCTCAGATTATATTTATAAATTTGAGATTTTTTTACATCTAGTCCTAACAGTATAAAACAGAAATTTCTTATTTTAACTAGATAAGCTTTTAAAAATAAATATATTTTAAAAACTTGTTTTAAATAAAACATAACAAATTCTGGCTGTCAGAATGCATGTGTGTTGAGATATATGAAGATGGTTAGAGACTTTTTTCAATATGGATCATGTGAGTAGGTAACCCTTTGATGGATAATGTATGTATTAGTGAATAGAATTGACTGAAAAATTTATCATTTAAAAGATAATTCAGTAAATCAGGGAAAGATAAGAGTCTAGGCAAACTGTGTAAATAGATAACACTTAACAAAAGCTCACTGAGGCTAATTTGGAGTTATTATCAATGAAAAGTTATGAAGGGCTGAAAAAATGGCTCAATTCAAGGAGACTTTGGCAATCATTTCCAATGATTGTGCCAGTATTTTGTTATTAAGATTCTGATTAGCATCTTAGCAATTATGTTAAGAATATTGATGATGAAAAAGATGAGTAGGTACCACCATGTACCTACGCTTAGCATGTAAGCATGTAACTACATGATAGCATGTAATTCGTCTTGCTCTGGGTAAGTATGTCTGTGGATTCCTGTATTGGCTCTGAGACAGACCAGATAGGACAATGCATGGGACACTGTCAAGCATGGATGGTGAGTGGGATGGTTTGTGGTTATTCAATTTACTTTCATATGCTCAGAAACAAAATGCTAGTGAAGAAACAAAGCAAACGGTATTTCTTGCTTCAAAAGTTGTTTAGTCTGGGTAGAAAGCAAAAGATGTAATAACAAATCCTCTATGAAACACTTGTAGGATGTTGTCAGGAAAATTAGTTTGCAGGATTCTATAATAAAACTTAGAAAATATGTAAGTTTACTCACATTTTTTTTTTCATTCTACTAGAGTTCATGCACACTGGGATAGTCAGTAGGGGTCTACATGGAATCAGAATAAGAAGATTCTCAACACCAGAAACTCCCTCTCCTCGGCACCCACTTTTGTGCCTGCTCCTCCATAGATGTGACTAAATTCCGAACTGGGAAATGAAGATATTTTCCCTTATTACACTGTATTTATCCTAGGGAAAATAATGCATTTTTTGGCAGTGTACTGGAATAAAAATGAATACTAATCTTAAAGGCATAAATTCTGAAATGTAATCAAAATTTTATATCTTACTTAGAAGCCATATGACTTTTGGCAAGATTCTTCATTTATTAGAGCCTGAGTATATTCTTTTGTAAATTAGAAGTAATCATGTCTGACTATTCTACTTTAAAGGTTACTGTGAAAATGAATGAGATAATAATTCTTATAAGATTGCTTTGTAAATTGCAAAGCACTATTTTTTAATTCAAAACGTCCACTAGTTCAAACTAGTTTAGTAGAGTTTTTTCAATAGAGCAGTAAGCCGATGGCAAATTATAATGTGAGAAGACCCCTGAACATGAATATGGACGATAATGCTTCCAGGAGTACAGGGAAGCAGAGGGGAGCAGCTTTACGAGATAAATATTGCCTACTTTATGTATTAATGATGGAACTTTCCTTAGTCTTCCAGAAAAAGTATCTTTGTATTTAGTTGTAACATTAAAATGTTATTTGATCATAAGCCCAAGTCATATAATACATCCTCTTTTAAGAAAATAAGTCCCAATAAATGTCTTTAATGATTTGGCAGCACCCCTAATGATAGGCACACAGACTATAGTTACGGGTTCTACTGCATCTGGAAAGAACATCCTCACTTTGCATTCACTCCTATGACCTTGTGTGTTCTCCTCTTTACTGTGTAAAGCCCTCTGTAGGTACTGACCCCTAACTTCAGAGTGAACTGGGTGGTGAGCAGTGCAAAGATAGTGCAGAAATGGAGACAACAGGTATAATTTTTAATTGTGAGTACTTAGATCCTTCGGGAGACATTCATTAACGTATTCATTCATTTTGAAACATTTAAATGCCAATATTATTTTTCAAACTCTTAATGTATCTATACATTCCCTCTCAGTATGTGGCATGGCCCAGTCCTCAGGCCACATCAACAGAGAAAACTTAGTGTGTCTTTCCATGGTCCTCATTTGCCTTTCCAAATAAATTTTTGCCTCCATCAATTCAAATTACTTTTCTCTCATTTAAAAAAAAATAGATTAATATGAGAGTGCATATGATTAGGTTACATGATTTGCTTTTGTAAGGTTAAAGTCCAGGTTGTAGGTTGCCCTTCCCCCAGGAGATGTGCAATGCAACTGTCAGGTGGGAACTTATTCAACCTCTTCCCCCTCCCACCTCCTTACTTGAATTAAATTGTGTGTTTCTCTCATGTGAGCATGCTTGTGATACCTCGCTTAGAAGAATGTTTTCCAAATCCATCCAGGTTGTCACAAGAGATGAAATCTTCACCTTTCTACGGCTTCTTATGGTTTTCTTCCATGGTGTACACGTACAATCCATTTATGTGTTGAGGGCACTGGCTTGTTTCCACATTTTGCAACTTTGAATTGTGCTGCTACAAACATTCGAGTGCATGTTTTCTCTCATTTGCACAATGAGCTGAATCTTGTCCCTTCCTAAGTACACTTGTACCGAATTATGGATTGCATTTTTTTTCTTCCAGTCTCCTCTGAATCTTTAATCTATCAACTACCCTCTATCATGCCCTTTTAAAAAATCTCTGTGGCATCACACCTGTGTTTTGTGTTGTGAATACAGGGTGCTCCATCCAGATTAGGGCCAGCTGCTGGGAGCCTCCACTCTTAACAGACCAGGATATCTGTGTCCAGGAGAGTGAATTCCTTGGTCAGAGGACACTGTCCTGCAATACTAAAATACCAGCTGATATAGAATACAAATCTTGGTCCTGTTGCTGCTGTTGTGATACCTCTGTAGGACAATTCAAGCTCTGGAGTGTGACCAGCACTCCAATGCAGTTAGCTGGGAGTCCTCTGTGAGTCCTCTGCCCCAACCTGCTCTCTTTTCATACAGGTGCATCCCCTGAGAGTATCATGTAACAAAATTATAACAGGACGTCAAAAATTCAATAAGAAAAGGAGTTAAAGATAAAATTTTTAAAAGCTACATTTCTCACTTTTGTAAGTGATGATACCAGCCATTTTGTTTATCTCTAAAGAACTGAGATTCATGGGAATCTAACCTTGCCAATGGAGTCTATTTTACATTATAAGTTGAAGACAAATTCATGGTCTTTAAATCTCTTTTTATGATTAGGAAATGCAAAGAATTCAAAAGGAGCAAAGTCAGAACTATAAGGTGGATGCCTAGTGCTTTCCTATTGGAACTCTTGCAAAATTGTCCTTGTTTGATGAGGAGCAAGCAGGAACATCTCCTGGTAGAGAAGCACTCTTTGGGGGAAGTTTTCTCAGGGCATTTTTCTCTAAAGCTCTGGCTAGTTTTTTCAAAACACTCTCATAATAAGCAAATGTTTCTATTCTTCAGCCCTCCAGAAAGTCAACAAGAAAAATCCTTTGAACATCCCAAAAAAACTCTTGCCGTGAGTCTTTCACTTTATCTGCCAGCTTTTGCTTTGACTGAATCATATCGACCTCTTTGTAGCCATTGATTTGGTTGTGCATTGTCTTCAAGAGTGTACTGGTAAAGCCATGCTTCATCTCTTGTTAAGATTCTTTGAAGAAATGCTTCAGGATCTTGATCCCACTTGTGTAAAATTTCCATTGAAATCTCTGCTCTTGTGTGCAGCTGCGTGGGCAGCAATGGTTTTGGTGCCCACTGAGTGGAAATGTTGCTCACCTTTAATTTTCATTCAGAGTTGTGTAAACTGAACCAACTGAGATGTCTGTGGTTTTGCCTACTGTTCTGCTGTTGATCACGGATTCTCTTCAGGTACCCTTTTCTGGGGCTGGTCTGCCGCTGCAGGATTCATCTTCAATATCATCTTATTCCCTTCTTAAAACAAAGTACCCATTGACAAACTGCTGATTGTATTGGGGTATGATATTTTCCCCACAACCTTTATAAAAAGCATCGATGATTTCAACATTCTTCCACCCAAGCTTCACCATAAATTAGATGTTTGTTCTTGTTTCAATTTTAGCAGAATTTTTGTTGCTCTGATAGGGGCTGTTTTCATACAGATACTTTATTTTTCTTAGTTGCAGGTTTATTTTGGTGGAAAAATTTAAAGTCCATCCATAGTATACTTTCCATAAGGTTTACAAATGTCCCTGTAGTTCTCTGCCTCAGGTACTACCCCACAGAATTCAGTCCAAGGTCATTCATGCTGTCATAGTCCTCAGTGGAGAAGCAAAGGTGGCATCTTGGTGACAGCTTGTTTGCTAACTGGCTGATGACAGGATATCCTATCACTGGTTGCAGAGGAAGTGACAAAACTTAATTGTATTCATTATAATATACCAGCCCCTACACATGAGAACTATGTATTCTAGGAAAAATAAACTGCGGAATTTATATTAAGCCTTAATGAGAATATAGACCCCCAGGTAACCTAAAGAAGTAAAATGATGTCATCTCCAGGAAATCTGTCCACCCTTTCATAGGCACCCTGGGCATGCCACCAGGTCCTGGCAGAGATAGAAGTTCACATGGGGCTAGAGCTGTACGTCGTATTTGTAGTCTGCTGCCCCAGTATGTTATAAGGTGTGACAGGTCTATTAAAAACAAGTTGTAAAATGTAATTGATGCATTCGAATCAGGGATGAAAAGAGCTGAAGGGCACAAGCGAGCTGCACCAGCCAGAAGCCTAGATCCAAATCTCATCACCAACCTAGGACCTGTACCACCTCATCAACTCATAAACACGCCACATGGGAATAGTTCCTGTGGCTGCCTAACTAGGACAAAAGGGCTAGATTCACTACAAACCAAGAAGCTCAGTGTGTTAATACAAGCTAAATATTGAGTTTTACTACACAACCTTCCCTGTATTAGATGACTCTAATACACAGCAGTGAGGGGAAAACTTTCTGCCACTACACTGAACCTTGAGCAGGGGTTCTAGGCATCTGCTTTGCACAAACAGAAGTGACCTGAGATGAGAGTAGACATGGGTTCACAGGCAGAGGTGAGAGACTTTATTCAGTCAGGGATATAGAAGAAAAAATATTGGAAGATTTGGAACAAAGGGGTCCAAGGGTGCCATAATACCCAAACACACATAATATTTCAGCAGCTTTACATCAGCCAGCCTCTGGCATTGGAATAAAAGATGCTTGAATTAAAGGAGGCCAGACACAATCCCAACAGAATGGAGCCCCACTTGCCAAGGAGCATCCAGCCTCTCCCACGGGTGTATGTCCAGTGTGTTACCAACAGCGACCAACAATGAGCATTCAGGATGCCACCAGTGTCCCCTAGTTAATGATAGAGATTGATGGCATTGGACCCCTTTTACCCCAGAGAGGCAGGGAAAACATACATTCTGGGTATGAGTTTGTCTTTCCTGTCATGAAAACTCAACATTTTAGGTCCTACAGAGTGTTTCAGGGATACTCATAACTCAACCCATACCAAGGAACCCATCTTACAAGAAAAAAGGAACCCATACCAAGGAACCCATCTTACGAGAAAAAACAAACAAGAGATGTGCAAGAGCAGGACATGGCCATGGGCTCTAGTGTTTCACCCAACGCTGAATCACCCAGAAGCATTTGGCAGGAGAGCACCGTTCACCGGCTTCTTGAAATATAGCTAAATATGTCATCTAGTAGAGGGACACAATCCCCAGGGTGTGGTGTATACCCTGAATTTCTGTCCAGCATACTGCTCTGTGTTCCCATAGGGTAAACCACATGCATCAAGGAACCAAAAGATTGATTTCGAGCTGGTTGCTGCTATGATCTTTCCTCTGCTACATAATGCCTTTCAAGGTAATTTCATCAGATTTAAACCCTTGCTAAAACACAGAAGATCCTGGAAGATAAGATCTAGCCCTTGCTTAAATCTGTAAACTCATATTTTGACATTGACGTTCAAATGCACTCTGCTCCAGCCAGCTATTACCGGCATATGCAAATCACAGTCGCGATGCTTTTCCCCAACACTTCCACATTGCCTGCGGCCCTGCGGCCCCTGCGGCCCCTGCTGCCTTAGGGATCTTGCTCCATACTCTGTCCACTTTGGCTAGTTCATATCTCATTTTAAGTTTCATCTCCAGCAAAATCATACTTCCTCAAGGAAGGCTTTTCAAAAATACACTACAGGATAGAACAAGTGCCCTTATTAACTGCTCTGCAGCACTTCGTGTGATAGCATGATCACAATGATAACACATTATTTGATTTTTTTAATTTTAAGAAATGAGGGACGATGAGGCTGTTAATGACTTTAGTGAGAGGAGAGCATTTTCAGTGCAGGATGTCAGTGCAGTGAGGACTTGCTGGTCAGATGCTAGTGAAGGTTTAGGAAGTCAAATCTTCATATGTAGGATGTACACTACACAACTGCCACACAACTGGCATTAAAGAAGGATAAAATGTGAAGACATGAGTTACTAGGTTAGGATGTGGAGGGAATAGGAGTAAGCAGAAGTCTATTTCTGTTTAAAGTGTGGAGGAACAAACAACAGGACCAGTCCTCCAGGCCTGCTCAGGACGTGCAAGTGGAGGAAGCACCTTCCCTCTGTGATTCAGCTGCCCTTGCACTGGCTTTGTGTCTGCTCATCAGCATTCATATCACTCGCAAATATTCTAGTGGATCAGCACGAATGGAGCAGGCATGGGACTGGCTAGCAAAATTAAGTGCACTTGGCCAACAGGTGCTTAAAGGCAGCTTGTTCTTCAGGTCTCTCGCAGTGAGAGAAGTACTTGAAACGTTTTGTACCTGTGGGCCAACACACTTGCTGTGACCTGTTACCTAGTAATGGGCAATGAAATCAGAGGGGCATGTAGATGAAATAGGTGCAGGAAACAGAGGACAACTGGTCATTCTGCAGGGTTTGTAGGCAGTAATCTGAGGACTCCTAAGACGTTTTGTTATTTATTATATGATTAAAATATAAAACTATTTTGTAGATTGGAGTTTTAAAAAATATGCACGAGATTCTTTCAATTAAATAAGTTAAAATAAAATAATAGTGAGCATTTCGTAAAAAATTAACTAGTGAATTTTAATAAATAAAAAAATTGATAACAAGTTTGCAATTGCACAGAATGCTTTTTGAAGTTCACCCAGACACATGAGGAGAACAATATCACTGATGAAATAATAGACAAATAAATCATATATTTAGCCTCTGCTTAAAATATGGGACTAATAGTTACTTAGCACACACTATCCCAATAAGTTGTCCCAATACTGTGTACATTTAGATGGAGAAAGTACATTTATGAATCATTCTATATGCATAACTATTTAGGTCAAATGACTTGCTGTCTACAAAGCAAATTTGTTCATTTTGGATTTTACATTTTTTTATTTATGTATCAAAATGAGGCAATTTATATCAATATGTCTCCATAGCACAAGAACTTTGCAAACAATTAAATGGCATCAGCTTTTTATCAATGCTTCAAATAAAAATTACTCACTCTAATAACTGGTTTGTTTGTTCATTCCATTTACAGATTTTTAGCAAAGTTTTAGAAATTTTATTCTTTCAAAATTGAAATAGCTCTTTTATTTTGAAATCTGTCATAAATTCATCTAAGAGCTTTTCTTATCATTAGTCAGCTTATTTATTATAGCACTGACAATACGAATATGTACTGTTGACAGAGCACAGTGTTATAGTAAAATTAGATTCTCCTAAATTAAGGAACATTTGATCCTCCTAAAATCAAATTCCCCTAAATTAAGAAACATACGTAACTAAAGTGTACTTGGATTGATCTTGTGTGACCCTCTACTGAAGACCGTGTAAGAAACATGTTTACTTTCTGTCTTAAACCTTAATCAATACAAATGTCTCTCAATTTTTCTTCAATGTGCCTCAAACATGTTTGCATTTTAGAGATAATAGCCTTCTAAAAATAACTCTTAATAGAAGAATTTCATAGGTGACATTTTCATTAGGAAACAAATTTATTAGCTAATAAACATTTATTGCCACATTTGGCACAATAAATGTCAAGGTCACACTACTAGCCACAGACAGTCCCGACATCCAACTGGAATGACAGGTAACTCAGATCAGAGGAAAACGTGTGCATGTCTCCCAGGGGTCAAGCCTTCCTGATGCAAAGCCCAATGACCACAGTATGATACCTCTGTTGCTTTGTTTGTGATTATTCCCATTATGTCTGTGATATCTTTCTTATCTTCCAAAGCTGCCAGTGACCATCTTGTGACTGGTTTCAGATATCCTTTTTTTTTTTTTTGCAGTTTTGGCTGGGGCCGGGCTTGAACCCACCACCCCCAGCATATGGGGTTGGCATCCTACTCCTTGAGCCATGCCACCTTCTTTTTTTTTTTTTTGAGACAGAGTCTCCCTCTCGTACCCAGACTAAAGTACAGTGGTGTCATCATAGCTCACGGCAACCTCAGACTCTTAGGCTCAAGTGATTCTTCAGTCTCAGCCTCCCCAACAGGTACCTGCCAAGACACTGGGCGAGTTTTTCTATTTTTAGTAGGGACAGGGCCTTGCTCATGCTCAGATTGGTCTCAAACCCCTGAGCTTAAGCAATCCACCTCTCCTGGCCTCCGAGAGTCCTGGGATTACAAGAATGAACCACCGTACCCAGTTCTGATATCAAATATTTTAAAATACACTTAATTTAGATTATTTAAAGTAAAAATTCAATGTTAAAATAATATAATAGAATAAAGGAAGATGAGCAGGTTAACATGAATCCATTTTCTATAAAGCAGTCAGAATTATCTTTTTGCTCTCTCCCCTTTATGTTTCTGGAAAAAACAAATCATGCCTCTGGTTTAATACTTTCTGTACTTTCTGTTTGAAATATTCTTTTAGTGGTGTTTTAATAGAGATTGGTTTAAATTTGTATATTGCTTTGGGTAGTATGGACATTTTAACAATGTTGATTCTTCCCAGCCATGAATATGATATATTTTTCCTTTTGTTAACATCATCAGCTATTTCTTTTCTCAGAGTTTCACCACTGTCATACTTTAAAGATCTGGGGAAAAAAGTACTTTGTTTTATATGGAATCAGAAAAAACCTTGAATAGCCAAGACATTACTCAGAAATAAAAAAAAATCAGGAGGAATCATGCTACCAGACTTCAGATTATACTATAAGTAGACAATGATCAAAACAGCATGATACTGGCACAAAAACAGAGAGGTAGATGTATGGAACAGAATAGAGAACCAAGAGATGAACCCAGATACTTATCATAATTTTATCTTTGATAAAACTATCAAAAACATAAATTGGGAGAAAGATTCCCTATTTAACAAATTGGGGAACTGGGTGAATTGCCTTTCAACATGTAGGAGACTGAAACTGAACCCACACCTTTCACCATTAATAAAAACTAACTCTCACTGGATAGAAGATTGAAACTTAAGACATAGAACTATAAAGATTCTTGGAGAGAGTGCAGGAGAAACACTTGAAAAATTTAGCCTGGGGAATACTTTAAGAGGAGGATGACCTGGGCAACAGAAACAACACCAAAAATATATTAGTGGGATCTGATCAAATTAAAAAGCTTCTTCTGCACAGCCAAGAAGACAGCAAGTAAATCAAGTAGACAGCCCTCAGAATGGGAGAAGATATTTGCAGGTTATTCTTCTGACAAAGGATAAATAACCAGAACCCACAGAGAACTCAAACTTATTAATAAGAAAAGAACACATGATCCCATTTCATTGTGGGCAAGAGGCTTGAATAAAAGCTTCTTTGAAGAAGACAGGCACATGGCCTACAGACACATGAAAAAATGCTCATCATCTTTAATCATCAGAGAAATGAAAATAAAAACCACTTTGAGATATCATCTAATTCCAGTAAGAGTAGCTCACATAACAAAATCCAAAAACTACAGATGTTGGCCTGGATGTGGAGAAAAGGGAACACTTCTGCTGCTGGGAGTGCAAACTAATACGTTCCTTTTGGAAAGAAGTTTGGAGAACACTTAGGGATCTAAAAGTAGACCTGCTGTTCAATCCTATAATTCCTCTACTAGGTATATATCTAAAAAACCAAAAGTCGCTTTGTAACAAAGACATTTGCACCAGATGGTTTATTGCAGCTCAACTTATGGAAGAAGCCCAAATGAATGGATTAATAAATTGTGGTATATGTACACCATGAAATATTATGCAGTCTTACAAAAGATGGAGACTTTATCTCTTTTATGTTTACTTGGATGGAGCTGAAACATATCCTACTTAGTAAAGTATCTCAAGAATGGGGAAAAAGTATCCAATGTACTCAGTACTATTATGAAACAATTTATGATCACCCACACTTTCATATGTAAGACAAAACACAACTATAGCCCAGGATGAAGGAGGGAAGAAGAGGTGGACAGAATGGGAGGGGGAAGGTGGGTGGAGGGAGGGCAAACGATGGAACCACAACTATGGTACATATTGCAAGGGTACATGTCGGATCTGTTAATTGTAGGGTATAAATGTCTTAACACAATAATTAAGTATATGAGGTGAGGAATATATTAACCAATATGATGTAAGCATTCCAAATTGTATATGAAATAAGAA
>CAUYTI010042515.1:0-22278 GCA_963575145.1 Galago senegalensis
GGGCGCCTGTGGTCCCAGCTACTTGGGAGGCAGAGGCAAGAGACTCGCTTGAGGCCAGGAGTTGGAGGTTGCTGTGAGCTGTAATGCCACGGCACTCTACCCAGGGGGACAGCTTGAGGCTCTGTCTCAAAAAAAAAAAAACAAAAAAAAAAAAAACAGAGCATCAGAATACCTGCGTTCTAGGCTCAGCGCCCATAGCATAGTGGTTACGGAGTCAGCCACATACACTGAGGCTGGCGTGTTCAAATCCAGCCTGGGCCAGCTAAGCAACAATAACAACTGCAACAGAAAAACAGCCTGGCGTTGTGGTGGGCACCTGTAGTCCCAGCTACTTAGGAGGCTATGGCAAGAAAATTGCTTAAGCCCGAGAGTGTGAGGTTGCTGTGAGCAGTAACACCACTGCATTCTCCCTAGAGAGACACAGTGATACTCTGTCTCCAAAAAAAAAAAAAAAAAGAATACCTGCATTCTAGACCAGATTGTACCATTCTCTGGTTTATGTGGCCTTTAAGTTTCTTTTTGTTTTTGTTTTCCACCTAGAAAATGAAATACTAGATCAAGCAACCTAGAAAATGAAATACTAGATCAAGCAAATTTAAAAGTTTGAATACTCCAAAGTATTACACAAATACAGTCTAGTATTGTTACTATCTTCCTGTTAGTAGACTGGTTGGTTTTTCACTGAATTACACTGATAACCACTGCTTAAGAACCTGGATATGAAAAATAAATTCATATCCTACAAGTATAACCTAAACATTTACACTTACTCTCCAGAGATGCTGGTCCTCTTGATATCCTCATCTACTTACTTGTTAAATAACAAATCACTGCAAATTACATGGCAGAATTCAACTAGTGTTCAACTAACACAGCAAAATTCAACTAATATTCAACTGATCCCCAAACTCCCAATCTAAGTTCTAGGTAGAACTGAGAAAACTTTCTACATTCCTACAAGTCTTATCATGGCCCAGTTAACCTACCATAGCTAACCCATAAAACTTGTTTAATAAATTAACTAGACCTGAGCCTACCAAAGAGGAGTACTTTTAGTTCTCTCACAAAGTCCTAAACTACTATTGTTCTTGCCAGTCAAGAACTGGCTGTTGGGTGATGCCTGTGGCTCAAAAGGGTTCGCGCCTATCCCATAAGCGTAAGGTGGTGGGTGGGTTCAAACCCAGTCCTAGACCCAAAAAAAAAGAATGGGCTATAGCTAAAGGCTCCTTTATTACTATTTTAACTACCTGAATTAAGAGAAACCCCAGTGTTCATGACTTATGCTGAAAATGTGAAATCCTTAAAATAAGATGCTACAAACTATCAGTAGATAGGTTTTAGCTTGATTACTTTAGACACACAATCCGTCCTAGCCAATTATTTATCCTGAATTGTTCAGGATCACGTAAAAAGTAAATAAACTTAAGAGTAGTTTTTCCCAAGTTTTTTCTTGTCTAAACAGTAGCCTAACCTTCCAGTTCGTGTCAAACCGAAATGAGAATTCAAGAAAAGGAAAAGACATTGTTTTGCTTTCTAATATTACAAAATGTTAAGACTCTGCTGCAATAGGGTATCAGTCTAAAGTACTTAATCCTTTTTATCTGAGTTAGCCAGATTTGATTTCAGCATTAGTCTTTAAGCGCTTTAGAATTGGAAACAAGGAATTTTCATCTAGACAATCAGTGTGGCACTGCTGCTGCTACTTGATGGAAGGGGATAAAGTCAGTCAATACATGTATTTAAAATGAGGGCAAAGTTCAAAACCTCGATTCACCGCTCCCACCCATTTACGCCACCGCTGTCTATCAATCGTGGCTGCAACATTTCTGACACGACTTAATGGGCTAAATTACTTGCTCAAAAACACAGCTTCGCTCGTATCAATGAAGAACTGCACTTTTAGCCCTGGTGTGGCAGGGCCACTCTTAGATCCATCAGGTAAAACCCCATCCTCACGCTAGAAAACAGTTACTAACCACCAAATACAATAATTCAGACTGCGAGCTTCAAAATAGAGGGAGTTGCCAAGGGGACCGAGAAGATTAACCCCAGAGAAAACATTCCTGCATACCAAGGGCCAAAGGCGGGTGGCGGGGTCAGTGAAGGCAAGTAGAACAAGATCTATAACCGAGGAG
The DNA here is from genome assembly GCA_963575145.1 of Galago senegalensis. Lineage (NCBI taxonomy): Eukaryota > Metazoa > Chordata > Mammalia > Primates > Galagidae > Galago > Galago senegalensis. Next base: position 2,136 of record CAUYTI010042515.1, read on the forward strand.
AAGAACGAAAATGAACGTAAACCAACAGGTAGTCTGAAGCCAGAGAAAAGGGCTTAACGAAAAGGCAAAAAGAGGTCGCCCTACTAAAGCACTTTGGTGCAGGCCACAGTCATTTATCAAAGCCCCAAAAGCCGGGAAGAAAGGTAGCGCACCCAGCCAATGGGAAGCGGCCACAAGTTGCACCTCCCGCAGCGGCGGGCGCCGTGGGCGGGGAAGGGAGAAAGAACAAACGCGCGTGCGCGCAGCGTTCAGTCGGGTGCGCGTAGGGCCCAGTCGGGCGCGCGCAGGGGTCCGGGACGACGGAATGGGGGAAGGGTTCAAGAGGAAGGTGTGCGCACGCGCGCAGGAGAGGCCGCGCGGTGTCCAGGTCTCGAGCCAGGTTCGCCACCGCGCGCGCGCACCGTTTGCACTGCTCACCCAGCCCCCACCTTCTGGGCCCCCAGCGCCTCAAAAACCTGAGGTAAACTGACAGAAAAACCCACAAATAACGGCGCAAGTCTCCTGTATTCTCCTATCGTTGCCAACCCGACACCACCCACAAAAGAGCCAACAATATTGGCTCATCCTCGGTATTCAGTGCCCTTTGAGTAACCTGAATGCAACGCAAGGCCTACCTGACACGCCGAAGTGCGGTTCCCGGGACTTATCTCCGCTGTAACTACACAGCGGCCATTTCCCGACTCGAGAACGAGAGGAAAACCATAGAGGTACCTTCGACGCGCTAGCTCGTCTCCGTCACTTCCGATTAGGGCGTGGCCTTGGGGGCCGCTAAATATCTGGGCAAACCCCGCCCATCCTTCCGCCCTAAACCGGCTCCCTGGCCGCTGTAAAGATGTTGCCTGAGGCTTTCTGGGAAGTCTCGTGGCTAAAGACGTGAAATCTCGCGCGATTGTAGGCGGCTCCGCCTGCCCGCCCGCCCGCCCGCCCGCCCGCCCGCCCGCCTGCCCGTCAGCGGGCGGCTGCCCCTTTGCCCTGGGAGGTTGTGGAAGGCAGGGCTGGTGTTTTGCTAGACCGGAGCAGACCGGAGAGCGGGGTTTGCTTCGCTGGCGTCTTTGCTTCGTTTAGAGGGGATTCACAGCCCATTATCGCCCCCACTTTGTACTGCAGTTAGCCATTCTTTCTGTGGTGCCGGCTCAAACTAAGCCAAAAATAAAGTGTCTGACGCTGAGGAAAAGACACCGAGGAGGCCAGAGGCGGCTGTGATCCTACCCCCGTGGCTCCCTCCCCCGGAAGCGCTGCGTTTCTTCCTCTTGGACGCCTAACTGGAAACGAGGAAGTGTCGCTTTTGCCTGGCTATTAAATGTGCCAGGCGCGCTTGGTTGAAAAAATGGTCCCGATCTGAATCCCTTTTCTGAGTGATGTCTGATCAACTCAAGAGTTCAGCTCTTAGGCTGTCTGGGGTGTTGTTAAAGCACTTCCGCGTCCGCGCCTCAGCGGAGCGTGGACAGAGGCGGAAAAAAACAGCGCGAAGCGGTGAAGTTTTCCGCCTGTAACGAGGATTTCGCGCCGGCCCGGGAACACAGACCTACTCAGCTGGGTCCGCCCAAACTTTAAATCAGATTATAAATAGGCGAGTCACATCTGATTTGAACAGAATTCCAAATACAAACCTTAGCACATTTTCTGTTATTACTGATCTGAGTGGCACTTTTTTCCTTAAGGCCTAAACCTGTTATTTGTTGAGAGATGTTAACCACCTTGGAGAATTTAAAAGTTGTAATTAGCATACCAGGGTTGTGTCGATTAAACCGAGTTCTGGGCCCTGGTTGTAAATATTCTTTCCTCACAACCCAATTCACCAGCTCAACTTGGAAAACTACTTCATTTTCGTGGAGGGAATCCTAGGTTTTTGTTTTGTTTTTTATTGTTCAATCTGTCCCTTCCCCTATTACCACTCTCAGGATGTGGCAATGGGAATCTTTGGCCTATATTGTGCATACATAGGTCCGAAGCATTTAGTGGTGCTCAGTAAATACTTGGGAGACTGAATGAATTGTCTTAAAAGAAAAAAAACCTAACCCTTAATGGCTTGATACAACCCTGCTCTTCTGCATGTTTGGGGAGTAAATCTCCTCAGTGTTAACAGCTCTTATCCACTTATTTCAAATACGGGGACAAAATATCAAAATATGACTGGAGTGCTTTGCAGGTTAGGCTATTGCTTAAACCTTTCTTCTGCAGTTTTATTGCAAATCAGTTGAAAATGACGTCACCTCTCTGAGACGATAAATATGATTGTGATTTTAAATAACTAGAGGCAGTAACAAAGGAGAAACCTTGAAACAAATCTTTTTTTTTTTTTTTTTTTTTTTTGCAGTTTTTGTCAGGGGCTGGGTTTGAACTGGCCACTCCTGCTTATGGGGCCGGCGCCCTACCCTTTTGAACCACAGGCACTGCCCAAAACAAATCTTTTAATAAATTATCCAGACTTGTCTTGAACTATGTCCATTTGATGTGTATTAACTTTCTTTTACCAATCTCTATAAAGTTAGAGGTTCTGGGCAGCACCGGTGGCTCAGTGAGTAGGGCACCGGCCACATATACCGAAGGTAGTGGGTTCAAACCCAGCCCCGGCCAAACTGTAACAAAAAAATAGCCGGGCGTTGTAGCGGGCGCCTATAGTCCCAGCTACTCAGGAGGCTGAGGCAAGAGAATAGCGTAAGTCCAAGAAGTTGGAGATTCCTGTGAGCTGTGACGCCACAGCTCTCTACCGGGGGTTAATAAGTGAAACTCTGTCTCAAAAAATGGAAAAAAATAAATAGGGAGGAGCCTGTGGCTCAAAGGAGCAGGGCACCCAGCCCTGGCCAAAAATAAAGTTAAGTTAGAGATTCTTGAACTTACATAGATGGTGTTGTATGCACATTCAATGTATTGTCTGATTTTATTTTCAAAACCTGAAATTCCACCATTGCAGATCTATACTTTGTAGGGAAATGTTTTTGGTTTTGTTTTTTTTTTGAGACAGAGCCTCAAGCTGTCCCCTTGGATAGAGTGCTGTGGCATCACAGCTCACAGCAACCTCCAACTCCTGGGCTCAAGCAAGTCTCCTGCCTCCACCTCCCAAGTAGCTAGGACCACTGGCACCTGCCACAATCCCAACTATTTTTTTTTTGGTTGCAGCCATCATTGTTTGGCAGGCCCAGGCTGGATTCAAACCCACCACCTTAGGTATATGTGGCTGGCTCCTTAGCCACTTGAGCCACAGGCACCGAGCCGTGAAAATGGTTTTTTATTAAAATACATATAACCTTGAAAAGAGCATAGGAAAAAAAGATCAAGATCTTATTTAACAAGTAGGCATTGCATAAAAATAAAATATTGGTAGGGCAAGGTGGCAAACCTGTAATCCCAACACTTTCGGAGGCCCAGGCAGAAGGCCAGGAGTTTGAAACCAGCTTGGGCAACATAGCAAGACCGTGTCTCTACAAAAAAAAATTTTGAATTAGCCAAGCATGGTGGTGTATACCCGTAGTTTCAGCTACTCTGGAGGTTAATGTGGGAGGATCTCTTGAGCCCAGGAGTTGGAGACTACAGTAAATTTTGATCATACCCAGGCACTCCAGCCTGATCAGAGCAAGACCTTGTCTCCTAAAAAAAAAAAGAAAAAGAAAAGAACATTATCCCAAGAAGAAATGTAAATTGTAAGTAAATAACCAACCTTACTAATAAGATACAAAAAGAATTCTGAGGTAATATTTTATACCTATTATAAGAGTAAAACTAAATTTATAAGTCAGACAGTTTATTGTGAATATGTTTATAAAACTCTTCTTGAGGGCGATGCCTGTGGCTCAAGGAGTAGGGCCCCGGCCACATATACCGGAGGTGGTAGGTTCAAACCCAGCCCTGGCCAAAAAAAAAAAAAACTCTTCTTGAAAGGTGGTGTTTATATTTTGGTTTAAGACAACTGAATGACCTGGAGAAGAAGGTATCTGAAAGAACAAGGACGAGAATATAGGAATGAAAATGGTACTGGAAGTCTAGGCTACTAAGGCAAGCTCCCTCAGTTTACTGTTTTGTTTAGTTTGTTTTGTTTGTCTTTTTAGACTGAACAACTATTTTCCTATCCGGGGAAACTAAAACTTACGGGTATTTGAAGTCTCCCTTTTCCCATTCCCTGAGCATAACAGCATTAGGAATTCAGCAATAGTAGTGAAAAGCAGGCAACAGAGGAGATAAAGCCAAACAAGATTCCATAACCAGAGTTTGCAACAGAGGAAATAAAGCCAAACAAGATTCCATAGCCAGGATGCTGGTGGCGTCCTACTTGGACTATAGTTCCAGCTGCATGGCCTCCATTTGCTCCCATCCTTTCCCCAGGCTTTGCATGGATATTCATGTTCTCTCTCTTTCTCTCTCCGTCTCACTGTGGTTATGATGAAATATATATTGATTCCTCGAACTAGCTGATATCCTTTTAGCTAATTTCTTTTCTGGGTGAGTCAGAGTGCATTTCTATGATTCACAAAGCACTCTGAATTCCATGTCACAGTTTTGAGTAGAAGCAGGTCCTATTTATGAGGACAGTTTTCCAAATGGTGTGGCGTTTTTCCATACCTGAACAAGTTAATTAAACATTCCTTCTAATCTATTTCATTTTCTACTGGTGAATACAAGTTGACTGGGGTTTCTTGCTCTCTCCTTCCTTTCCTCTTTTACCTACTAAGGATGGAGATTGTTTTATTTTAAGTAAATTACTTCACTGTAATTTTTTTTTTTTTTTTGAGACAGAGCCTCAAGCTGTCACCCTGGGCAGAGTGCTGTAGCATCACAGCTCACAGCAATCTCCAACTCCTGGGCTCAAGCAAGTCTACTGCCTCAGCCTCCTAAGTAGCTGGGACCACAGGCGCCCACCACAACGCCCGGCTATTTTTTGGTTGCAGCCATCATTGTTTGGTGGGCCCAGGCTGGATTTGAACCCGCCACCTTAGGTGTATGTGGCTGGCACCTTAGCCGCTTGAGCCACAGGTGCCGAGCCATCTTCTTCTTTTTTTTTTTTTCACTGTAATTTTTTAATTTTATTTTTATTTTGCTTTAAAATACCAAAATTATTTAAGAATTATTTGTTACAGTGTTATTCCTTAATATTCACCTCTCCATTAAAAAAAAATAATAATGGGAGGGGGGAATGGGTGGAGCGAGGGGGATTGGAGGGATCGCTTCTGAGGTTTATCTTACAAGGGTACAAGTGAATCTTTCTAAGAGTAGAATGTGAACGTTTTAAAATAATAACTAAGAAAATGACATGAAGGCTATGTTAACCAGTTTGATGGAAGTGTTCTGGATTGTGTGTGAAAACCCCACACTGTACCCCAGAAGTGCATTAATGTTATAGTTACCATTCAATAAAAAAAAAAAAGCTAAAAGAAAGAACATAGGATTTAAAGTTAACCTTTATAACATTTGTAAACACCCGCTATTTGTCAGCTGCTCTAAATGCATTAGGTGATTGAATCTCCAAAGCAACTCTTAGAGATTGGTATTATCATTACTATGACTATTGTTTAAAGGATAAGAAAACTGAAACTTAGATTTAGTGAATTGCCCCAGATCTGAGAACTAGTAAATGGCAACACTGGCCTATGCTGTTATCCTGGGTCTAATTTTCTTAATAGTCTCACCTATACTAAGGTATCATTTTCAAGGAAAAAGAAATCAATATAAATAATCAATATATATTAATACATGTAGTAGCATGCCCTAAGTTGGTACGAAACCACTTCAGACAAAACCTTTTGTGTGCTGATACACAGACTTAGAAAATTTCTTATCTCACTTATGCAGTTTGATAATTGAAAGAGGGCCAGAAACCATGAATTGTCATTTTGTAATTCTTAGGTGAAGAAATCAATGTGTCTTGAATGAAGAGCAGAGAGAGGATAGTGTAGGGTGACCAGATTTTAACATTTGTAAAGCAGGACAACATGGCCAGGGGCAGGGCGGGGCCTGACAACAATGCAAACTTTGATAAGTAGTTCTTGATAATCACTTCTCAATAATCACTTCTCGATAATTATTTGTTATTATTACAGTTTAACATAATAAAATTAACAAAAATATAAAACTCATATTCTGGCAAAATAGCCACATGGCAGCTGAAAACCGTATATTCCCTTCCTGTTCTCCCTCCTGTTGGTGCATTCTTTCCAAAAATCGGGACTTTTTTAAAACACTGTGGGACAAATTGTTAAAAAGTGGGACTGTCCTGCCAAAAACGGGACGTCTGGTCACCCTAGGATAGTGGCTAGACTTTTCAAAGTGGCTCCAGCCATGGCTCCCTCCCACTGGATCCCTCCAAAGGACATTGACAACCCAAGCGACTGACCTCCACATCCCAGTGAAACTGAACATGGTGCTCACGCAGCGAGGGAGGGGCGGTGGCTTGAGTCCGTCCAGGCGCATGAGCAGAGCTGGGATGCCAAAGAGCACCAGGTACTTGACATAGAAAAAGAGCACCTGGGCCAGTGCCAGTCCGCCTGCAAAGCAAAGGGCCGGTCAGACACACAGGCAGAGGTGAGCAGTCCTGGGAGAGCGCAGTCCCCAGGCAGCTGACCCTGAGCGCAGCCCCAGGAAAAGCTGATCCTGCTTTTCCTCCGGCCACTCCCTCCCTTCAACTCACACATAAAAGTGTCCCACACTGGTTTTCTTGAATGAAATCTTCACACTAACAAATACCGAAATCTCATTCTTGGGACAGGAAACCGGCCTGGTTAGTAGTTATGCTTCTACAGAGAGCAGGAAATGCCCCCCAAACATATATTGCCTTTAAAAACTCTTAGAAAAAAGGAAAATCCCTCACAAATCCTTTCACAAACTACATGAGTTCACACCTACTAGGCTAGCTAGAATCAAAAAGTCAGAACAAGTGTTTGGTGGTGATGTGGAGAAACTGGAACCACCGCACGCTGCTGGTAAGAATGTGAAACCATGTGACTGCTTTAGAAAACAGGCTGATAGTTCCTCAAATGAGTCAACAGTTACCACGTGACTTGGCAATTCCAGTCCAGGTACATAACCGGAGGGATGAAAACATGTTCACGCAAACACCTGTACCCTGATGTTCATAGAAGCATCATTCACAATAGCCAAATAGTTGGAAGCACCCTATGTCCCTCCACAGGTGACTGGACAAGCCAACTGTGCTATCCATAGTACACAGACAACGGAGTCTTGTTCAGTCATAAAAAGGACTGAAGTAATGGTATGTGCTGTCACACGGAAGCACCTTGAAAACACCAGGCTGAGCGCAATAAGTCAGTGACAAAAGACCACCTATTACATGATTCCATTCATACAAAAGCCTGGAACTGGGAACTCGATAGAGACAGAAAGTAGATTAGTGGCTGCTTGAGGAGGGAGGGCAGCTAAAGGGTAGGGTTTCTTTTCAAGGTGATGAACATATTAAATTGATAGTGATGATAGATGAATCCTGTCTGTGAAGACACTAAAGCCACTGACTGTACATTCTACATGGGTGAGTTGTCTGGTATATGAACCATGTCCCAATAAAGCTGTTTAAAAAATACCTACATGAGGCCCTCATGCTACAGCAGCCTCTTGGCCTGAGTCACGCCTTGCCATAGGGGTAGGAACTCAGGATGGACACCGTTATTGGGTCTGATGCTGGGATGAAGACAAGCGCTATGACACCCCCCTGCCAGGCCTCACCTTCCCCCTCTGGGAGTGACCCACTTCCCCAGCTGAGATTCAAGATGCTCTACTGACTCTACCCTGCCTCGGGCCTCTGTCACTGGGTTACCATTTAGAGCCTCAGGCTCCATAGTGAGTAGCTGCTTCCACATCTTTGCCTGGGGATGGAGAGGCCCCAGGCTCCTTGCCAAGGGGGCACCACAGATCTGGCCTTGGCAGTAGGTTGAGGAAGTGGTGGGTCCACCAGTCCAATGCCACAAGGAGAAGGCTAAAGGCAAAGCACAGGAGGAAGCCTAGGAGATGACCAGCAGCCGTGTGCTGCCCGACCTCCAGGCCACCTCCCCGAGCATGCAAGGAAACACTGCAGGACATGTCAGCACAGCAGGCCAGGCTACCTTCAGGGATATTATGAACGAAATAACTAAGCCTTGAAAATATTACTGTCTGACCTTCTTGATACGACACAAGGATCTTTGAAAGAATGTCACTACTATGCAGTCAGCATGTGCCTGTGAATGGCAACCTGGGGCCAGATGAAACATACATCTATTTTCTGAACCTACACTGTGGGTAATAGATGGCGGTGCCAGTATGAAAGCCACATACGCTACAACAAGAAAAGCCCGGGAACTGCAGGGCCTCGGTTCTCCAGATTTTTAGAAATCAGATTACTGCCCTACTCCCCAGAAGGCCTGAGTATAAACTTTCTACATTCTTGAATGTGTTTGATAAGAGTCAGGAAAAGTTTTGGAGTTGTGTTTATGTGTACACACACCCACAGACACATTCATCAGGTAGTGAAATAGATGTGCTAGTAACGCTACCTTAAAAGCATCTTAAAGTAGTGGAACATGTGACCACGGTGAAGAAATTAGTTCCATTGGCTGAGACAGCCCTAGGGTGGTGGCAAGGGGGGCTCTAAAATGGTCCAAAGTGAATTACCAGGCTCTAGTCAGAAAACTTCCAGAGGTAGAGATGGCAGGACACACATAAGGATGGATGATAAAGGGCACACACGCTTCCCAAACAGAATATGCTCAGCCTGAAGACCTGAAGGTGTCCAGGGACGTATGCAGAGTGCATGGTTAAGGCCGTCCCAAACTCAAGCTCTCACATCTATGAAGCAACACAGACTTTTATTCCTTTTTACCAGATGCCAGATCAGGAAGAATGGGTTGCTTCATGTCTGAAGTACTGCCTTTATTTTTGACACTATTTTCACATAGTTGTCATATCCAAGATATAGGAATTAAAATCTGTAGCCGAGTCTACATTTTTATGACTCACCATTTATTTGCACAAAATCCTCACCATTTGTTAGTACTTTCATACAGAATTGAGCTAAAAAAAGGATTTTGAATAGATATTTAATATAACCCTATAGCTAAATCTAAGTGAAGATAAAGCAATTGGATTTTTTCTCTCTCTACAGATGGAAAGCACAAGAGGCCACACATTTATTCATATGTAACAAGCACTCTATTTACCTGTTATTGAGTATTTCTTATGGATTAAGATACAAAAGCCTTAAATATATTTTTCCCTGAAATTTTAATAACTAGTTCACAAGCGTATAGGAAAAAAGATAAAGGTTCTTTGAGCATTATAATTTTAATTTCTATGTTAATTTGTTTTAATTGTGTTTGCACGTGTAGGTTTAATTATTCTGCTGTCTAACTGCTGGTTTTCATTATCTCTATGAAAGATGCATGGCTCATTCTTCATTCCCCTTGACCTAAAAAATTAGTCTTTCCCTTGTAAGATATGGTCCAAAGTTTCAGGGTTGACTCTGAAGACTTCGCTACATTCTCTCAAGAATACAATAGGGAAGAATGCGACCTAAGAATATAAATGACTCTACTCTGAAAATTATTTCACATGCATAAATTGAACTAGCTTTCATCGTGTTCAAAACAAAAAAAAAAATTTAGTACGTCTCAAAACTTTAAAAAATGTTGCTGGGCTTATATTTAAAAGATTCTTTAGCAAAAATTATAATTGGTTTTCCCCAACCTCACCTCTTCTCCCCCAAAAGCCATACAGGAGTCCATACATTACACTCTTCCTTTTGACATTCATTCACTCAACAAACACAAACTTAAAAAAAAAAAAAATGTATGACCACAGGAAGTCCCCAAGTTACAAACATCTGACTTACATACAACTCACACTTATGAATCGAGATAATAGGTAAATGCACCTGCTCCCACTTACACATAAATTCGACTTGAGAACAAACCTATAGAACCTATCTTCTTCATAACGCAGAGACTGCCTAGACTAGAATCACTGGTGACATACTATGACACACAGACTAGAGGTCAAATCAAGCGGGACTCAGCCCTTGGGGGGGCTCATCGTCAATTCCATTGCAATCTCCTTTATCCCTCCTTTTGCCACAGGGTGTTTCCTTCTACCTTTGTGCCCAATCCCTCTCTCTCTTTTTGGCAAAATCCTATTATCCATCAGATCCCAGCTCAACTATAGTCTTGTATTATTCATTTAATATACAGCTACTGAGCACCAACTCCTCACCAGGCACCGAGAAATACAGTAGTGAATGCAGGGGCATGATGTCTGCTCTTATGGAGTATTACAGTCTGTTAAAAGAGACAGGAAAAGAACATAAATCGGGAGTGGGAACTAAAACCCACACCACTAGGACAGGCACCAACATGAACACAGTGGCTCAGACACCATTCATTTTACATTTAACATTTTTGTACCAAGCACGGTTCTAGGTACTTACTACATGTCAGTGGGCACTACTGCTTTCATGGGGCTTATATCCTAGCAAGAGTCAACAAAAAAAAAGACCAAAAAATAAATAATAAATTAATACTAAGTTAGTAAGTATAGCAGAGTGTATTTCTTTTTTTTTTTTTTTTTTTTTTTTTTGATACAGAGCCACAAGCTATTGCCCTAGGTAGTGTGCCCGGGTGTCACAGCTCACAACAACCTCCTACTTCCGGGCTCAAGCAGTTCTCCTGTCTCCGCCTCCCAAGTAGCTGGGACTACAGGCACCCACCACAATGCCCGGCTGTTTTTTGGTTGCAGCCATCATTGTTGTTTGGTGAGCCCAGGCTGGATTCAAACCTGCCAGCTCAGGTGTATGTGGCTGGCACTTTAGCCGCTTGAGCTATAGGCACCAAGCCAGGAGAGTGTATTTCTCAATGGCTGCAACTCCATCTTCCATCCCACACATTCTTCTGGAATGTGGCCTTGCCATTCCCCCTTCAAAAGTAAATCTGTGAATTATGGTATATGTACACCATAGAATATTATGCAACCTTAAAGAAAGAGACTTTACCTCTTACATGTTTGCATGGATGGAGCTAGAACATATTCTTTTAGCAAAGTATCTCAAGAATGGAAGAGAAAGTATCCAATGTACTCAGTCTTCCTATGAAGCCAATTTATAGTGTTCTTATGAAAGTTATAACCCAATTATAGCCCAAGAAGAAGGGGAAAGGGAAGACGGAGGGGAGGGGAAAGATGGGTGGAGGGAGAGTAATTGGTGGGACCACACCTACAGTGCATCTTATAAGGGTACATGTGAAATTTACTAGGTGTAGAATATAAATGTCTAGAACAATAACTAAGAAAATGCCGTGAAGGCTATGTGGACCTGTTTGATGAAAGCATTTCAAATTATATGTAAAACCAGCACATTGTACCCCATGATTGCATTAATGTACACAGTTATGATTTAATAAAAAATAAAAAAAATATTTTATAATGAAAAAAAAGTAAATCTGTGCAGATACAAGAATTAGATGCAGAAGAAGTGAGGATGTTCCAATTCCATGTGGAGGCTGCCATTTTCCTGCACCTTCTGCTTCCTGCCCCCTGGAATGCTCATTCTTGGGACACTCCCTCTTAGAACCCCAGTTGTCATACTGGGAGAAGCACAAGCTACACAGAGAGGCCACACAAAGATGTTTTGGTAGACAACACCAGCTGAGCTCCAGCTAACAGCCAGCCTCAAGTGCCAGCCATGTGAGGAGCCCATTTGGACGTCCTGCCCAGCCAAGCCTTTGGAGGACTGCAGCAGCCCCTAAAGCCCCAACAACCACCATAGGAGAGACCTCATGAGCTACCCAGCCAAGACCAATCAACCAACGGAACAGTGAGAGAGAAGAAATCATTACCCTAAGCTAATAAGTTTTAGATGGTTCTTCAGCAACAGTCAACTGGGACAGAGGACAACAAATGCAACGGAAAAGGCAAAACTGTACAATAGGGTGAGGGAGCTCAGAAGTGCTAAGTTGGTAGATATTGCTATTTATTTCTCTTATTTTATTCTTTTATGTGCTTTTTATTTTTTTCTTTCTACTGGACGTGAAAACTCTCTCCTACTAGGAGGTGGGGCAGAACTGCTTCCCAATGCTACTATTTTTGGAAGGGGAGTCAGGGTAGTCTTCACTGAGATGAGGACATTTGGGCAACAACTTGAAGAGGGTGGGGGGATCAGCTGTGCAGCCACCCTGCTCCCTCCCTGCTCCACAGTACTTGGTCTTGTGATCTGCTCTATGCTATCACATCAGACCATAGTTGTACACATGACTGCCCGTCCTTCCAGACCACAGGCTCCTTACAATCAGGAATGGTCTCATCCTTCTTGTACTCCCAGCACCTAGTATCTGGTATATAGTTGATGTTTGATGAATGTTTCCTTAACAAGTGACAGAATTAATAATTTACCTTATACTGCAATTGGAAGACTATTTTGTATCATGGTATTTCTAGGAAGCATATTGATAGTCTGTAATCAGCTCTAAGGATTAAGTCGCTACTCAAGTTCAGACCTGCCATCAAATGAAAGAGTCTTCTGTGGGCTTGGGACCTTGTATTCCCAGTGTCAAGATCATTGGGGAGATGGGGAGAAGCAGAAAAAGAAGGAGAAGTCCTAGTGCTATATTAAAGTTACTTAATACGTGGTTAATTCTGCCTATCAGCAGGCCATCTCCAATGAAGCGCTTTGAATTCGTCTTGCCCAAAACAGAATATAGCTTTCTCCTCCTGCCCTCAAAACTAGAAACAAGACACAATGCTAAGACCTAAAGTCCTAGCAACTTGGGAGGCTGAAGGAGCCTCCACTTGATCCAGGAGTTCAAGGCCAGCTGGGATAATATGGCAAGAGCTCATCTCAAAAACAAAACAAAAAAAACCTAGAACAAAGCTTACTTTCCTAACAGAAGAAGATGAAAGTTAAATTCTACAAAGAGTTCTAGGAGAATGAGGATTGAGAAAAGGATCCAACTGAACTCCCTGGAGTTTAGTCCTTCCCAGACTGACACACCTACCTACCCAGCCCTCCTTTCTCTCCATTTAATTTCACCCCTCATTAATTTTAATTGATATAAAGTAGCTAGTGATTGGATCCCATTTGGCTTAACATCCTCTCAGCTCTAGTTCTCAAGTGACTATAAAGCTCACACTCAGGAGTGGATGCGTGGAAAAGAGAAGTCTTGGCCAGGCCCCACCCATCCCTCCTGCCCTCACTGGGCTACTCACTTTATCCAATTATCCCCTTCATCTTCTCTTTGATCAACAAATTCCTCTGCATCTCAAAACTACCTCTCTTTAAGATCCCACCTAAATGCCCCTGATAAAATATTCGCAGTCACATGCTACCTTGCAAGTACACATGTTCCAGCTTTCTTTGAAGTCCAGTCATCTATAAACTCTGTAGGGCAGAGACCATGGCTGTCTTCTTCACCTGCACCTCTTTAGCACCCAGCAGCGCCTGCCACATAGTGGATATGAACAATGGGCATCTGCTGACTGAATGGACTGAACGAATAAATGCACTTTTACACATACTATCCCATTGTTAAGGTTTCCACAACCCTATGCCACAAGTAGTACTCCCATATATTAGGTGAAAAAGCAAAGATTTATAAGGATTAAGTGACCTTCACAAGTCTCAGGGTTAATCAACAATTGGAACTTAACCTCAGGTCTGTTGGCTCCAAAATCAAAGGCATCTTCCCCTGCAAATGCTGTGCTTCAAAAAGTGACACTGTCTATATACATAAATGTGCAAGTTCTTGTTTCTTTGACATACAAGGTTGGTTATTTTAGACCAATTTTTCTACTTATGTATTTTATAATTTCAATTCTATTATCCTATTATCTATATCACTGCATGAAGAAGTGGCATTAACATTTCTATTACTCATTACCTTGTAGGTGTTTTTATACTTGCTTATGTTGTCTACCAGATTACAGGATGTTCAAAGCCCACCCCCACAAGGCGGAACATCAGCCTCTCCAAGGAGCAGGTGCTCCACACAGTAGCCTGTCCAATGACTGTTGAATAATCAGAAGACTATGATTATCCTAGTGTCTGAGTTGTATCAGATCACCTTTGGAATTGTTAGTTCTCCCACTATTTGGACAACTCAGCCAATTGCCTCATGAAAAACCTTCAGGGACCATAGTAAGGGTCAGATTGTGTCTTATTTCAGAGTTGGCAAGGATTGGAGAGAGACGCCCTCAGCTCCGCCGGCTGACTCTGCACTGCCGTCTTTGCATGTGTGATCCCTGCCCTCATGAAACTCACAAGTGTGAGGCACTGGTTCCAGCTTCATTTAGCTTCAGACAGCATGTTACCTCTGCACTTTGGCATCTGTCCACACGAGCTTAGCCACCCTGGCTGACCCCTATACTCTCATCTTCAGCCCTTCCTGGGCTCCTGCCTCTATCCATGGCCTTGATCTCTCATCTGGACCTTTTCTGCTCCAAGGAGATAAGCCCAGTCACTTCCACCTTGTCCACCTCTAACTTACTCCAGATTTTGCTTACCTGCTTCATAAGGTCATTCAGATTCAGAAAGCTTTGGGGGGATGTTTTTTATGTCTATTCTCATAAAAGGTTCTTTATAGGAACCTCTCATACAGTACTGGGGTAAGTACTAGAACCATAAAGCTTAATAAAGAAGAGCACGGACCAGGAACCACAACATAAGGTGGAAGGGCCATGACAGAGACACGGAGATTTCCCCTTCCAGCTGGGGGTGAAGGGAAGACAAGGAGCTGATGTCCCAGGATGGCTAACACCAGTGCTAAGAGTCATCCTGATATTCACAGGTCCTGTAGAGACACCTCAGATGGCTTGTCTTCCAGCAGGAGAAGAGGGATCAGTGGCCAGCAAACAGATTCAGTAAATGTGACTGGGGGAGGGCAGTAAGGTAACGGGCAGAACTGAGGAGTCTCCACCGAGTGCCCTGAACAAAGGCACTTGCGTCCAGGAGGGAAAAGCCGCACCCTGCTCAGAGGCACCAGTGATGTCTCCAGGAAGGCTGCCCAGCCAGAAAGGCCAAGGAAGTAAAAGGAATTCAGTCATTCTAGTCACTGAATTCTAGAAATAAACGACTATAGCAATATGAACCCCAGGGAGCTGGAAGGGTAACCGCCTGCTGGACCTCAGGAGTTCAGACTCATCTACAAGATCCAGAGCTCAGTCTCCAAGGTGAACACCTGCAAGCCACCTACACATGCAGGTCTGTGTCACAAAATTCCTACTCACATGCAGTAATAATACTCTCCAAACCACTGTTGACAACAAGGCACTCCACGTCTGGGAGCTGACCCTCTGGTGCTCAAAAAGACAGAGGTCCCAGGCTGCATCTGCCTCCCCCACCCCCCACCCCCGTGCATTCACAGCAGGGATTCTAAGGCTGCTTCTTGGAAATGTAAGCACTGAGCACTCAGTAAAACCAAACCAAGGTGTCCAAGGGAGAAAAAAGGAGTGCGTCAAAGAGACTAGAGGAACAACAGTCAAAGCCCCCAACTGGAAATGAGCAAAGCGAGCAGTTGGTAAGTGAAGTAAAAACAGACTTGAGTTGGTTTGGGAGTGACCTTGGGGACATAAAGCTCTGGCTGCATAAGGTATAGAATAAGAGGCCGAGCTGTGGTTCTCAGGAGGGTGTCCAGGCCCAGGAGAGATGGCAGCCCAGCAGGAGGAGATAAAGCCAACACCCAGAGCTTCCCAGTGGGAGCTGCCTCCTGGCTCTTACATGGCTTCTCAGACAGTGCCATCTTGTGTCCCAGAGTCTTATTAATTATTAATGCCAGCCAGGTATAGTGGATCACACCTGTAATCCTAGCACTCTGGGAAGGAGGATCCCTTGAGCTCAAGAGTTTGAGACCAGCCTGAGCAAGAATGAGACTCCATCTCTACTAAAAATAGAAAAATAAGCCAGGCATGGTGATGCCTGCCTGCAGTCCCAGCTTCTTGGGAGGCTGAGACAGAAGGATCATGTGAGCTCAGGAGTTTAATCGAGACTAGTCTGAGCAATAATGAGATGCCATCTCTACTAAAAACAGTAAAACAAGCCAGGCACGGTGACACCTGCCTGTAGAACCAGCTACTCAGGAGGCTGAGGAAGGAGGATCACTTGAGCCCCAGAGTTTGAGGATGCTGTGAGCTAGGCTGACACCATAGCACTCTACTCAGAGCAATGAGACTCTGCCTTAAAAAAGAAAAAAAAATTACCAACACCTTTATAAAACAATAGTCACACAAGCAGTAGAAGTGTAAAGAATAATAAGATAGTGGTTACCATTTACAGGGAGGGTGGGATGCAATCAGGAGGTACCCAAGGGGGCTTCATTTATATTGGCAATATTTTATTTCTCAAACTAAGTGATAGATAAACAAGAATTCACTATATTTCCTTCCACCCTCCCTTTCTTCCTTCCTGGACACATGTTCTTGCTCTGTTGCCCAGGCTGGAGTGTAACGGCACAATCACAGCTCTCATGCAACTTTAAACTCCTGAACTTAGAGGATCATCTTGCCTTGGCCTCCCAAGTAGCTAGTACTAGAAGTGCACACCACACCATGTCTGGATAATTTTTTAAATTATTTTTTATTTTTTTGTAGAGATAGGGTCTCGCTATGTTGCCTAGAGTGGTTTTGAACTCCTGGCCTCCAGTGATCCTCCCACATTGGCCTCCCAAAGTGGTGGGCAACACTGTACCCAGCCCACTCTATTTTATGATTTTTTATATGTCTCAAGTATATGTGTGTGAGAGATATATAGTTTAGTGGTCTGGCTGAGTTCACCAAGAACTCAGTTTCTAAGCATGTTATGTCCTGATAACAGCTACCGAATATGATGCATTCACTGTCTCTATATGCCAAGCAATACACATCACCATGCTGAATTCTCAAAATATAACTTTCTGTAGTAAGTACTGTTATTACCTCTATTTTACAGATAGGAACCTGGACGTAGAAAGGTCTCAAAATTTGCCTCAGATCATACATTAGTAATTAGCAGAGTTGGAACTTGAATCTGAAGTCCACCCATTTTGAAGTCCACCCCATTTCTTGGATTCACATCCAATCCTGAGGCCAGACATGGAACAGAGTTCATGTGAAACAGATCAGGGAGCTAATCTGATCTACAAGCATCAAAAAAGCATCAAAAAAGAAAACCCACACCTCTTGGGGGCGGGACACAATTATAAGAGACACTCTAACAAAGGCAAACATTGAAACCTAATTCTTTGCACCCTCAAATTAATCTGAAACAACAAATAAAAAGGAAACACAGAGAAAGAATGCTAAAGGTCCTCAGAAAATCCAGCCTCCAGGAGCAACCTGTGAGTGAAGGTATCAGAGACAAGAGGCAGTGTGCATTGTGTAAGCAACGCCCAGGGAACAGATTGGCTCTGAGTTGTTCCAAGCTACGGCCAAGTCAAAGAAAAGGAGGCAACGTAAGAGATGGCTTCCTCCACTACAAAGGGCTGGTGATGTGAATGAACAACAGGGACAGACAGCGCTTAGTACCCAGTGTGCTAAGGTCCAGCACATTCAGAGAGCCTTTCACCTGCCCCCAGAGGGTGATTCTGGTCAGAGTCAGACAGTCAGGCCCCAAAGGGCTTCGACAGCTGACAGTCTTCTTGCCGCCTGTCATCCCTAAGTGAGAGGCGCCGGCAATCAGCAGAACAGGCTCTGCTCTGGGCAAGCCTGAACTAAATTCCTCCCAGGTTTTGTTACTTCTCTTCACCCTACCTCTAACCTCAGACTGATCCTCTCCAGGTTAAAATGAGTCACTACTAGCTCAGAAACCCAAAGGAGAGTTTACTTCTCAAAATACTTAATTTTTGAACATAACAGATATGGAAAAAAATCTAGTTTTAAAAACTTTTTCCTCCCAAGGGTTTAAAGCAGCAAAATGCCTCTGTTCAAAGAAAAGGTATGTTGCTAGGGGAAAAAAAAATTTACCTAGGTAACCTATTAAATCCTATTTGCCCATTCCCTTTAATTATAAATTTTTAATGTCTTAGAGAAAATGGTTGTAAGCCACATGCCACACATAAGATCAAAATTATAATTGCCTAATAAAAATATAGAATACTTTGTAAAATGGATCTTTAAATAAAATCAAGGTGTTCTAGAAATATTTTTAAATGGAAAAAAATCTTTTTAAAAACCCCTAAACGCAGTAGTAGAGCAGACCTGTTGAATTAAAGAGTTTGTCCAAGTCAAAGGCCTTCTCCCATCTTCTTCCTCAGGACACCACCTACTGACATCGGCCTGTACTTGATCCACAAAATGTCAAGGAAGAACAATCCACAAGGCAAAAGCAAAGTAATGCTACACACACACGATTCAAGACATGATGAAATGATGTCAGACTAGAAGGAGCTTTGCAGAAGCCAAATGGTCTGAAAATCCTGAAAAGCAAATTGTCAGGTGGAGTCTATGGTTCACCTTGCCTAGGGCCTAGGAGAAGTGCTCTATACCATCTCTGTGCAGAAAGAAGTGGAAATTAACTACTAATTCAAGGAATCTACTGCGAATCCTTCAAAAAAGCAAAGAATACCTTTAGAAAGCAAATAATTGCCTCCCCAAAGTATCCAGCAAATTCAATTTCCATATGTCAACTTGGCTTAAAAGAAAAATACAGTATCCAAGAAGTTATCTGTACACCAATTACCTGGGCAAAATAATGAGTCAGGTAAAGATCAGCAAGATCTCAGTATTCTAAGGAACCGTGGGGGCACAGGGGGATAGAAGAAGGGAATAGCTGGGGTTCTAAATAACTGCCACGCGACCCTTTATATAATGCCACATCAAGCAGGCATCTCTTCCATTCTGCAAGCATGCACCATGAAATTATCTTCACACCACATGGAATATCTGTAATTGAACAGTCAAGTTCCACAGTAGTAAATCCCGGGGTAGCTTTGGGTTCACACTGCATTAATTTTGAATAACCTCAGAGTTCTAATCCAAGGAGAGAATTTATAAAAGTTAATGGTTTTCTGCGGTATCCTAACAAACCTTGCGCCACAAAAGGGTGGAAAAAGAAAGAAATATTGAGTTAGCTGATAAATTGTGTGTCCCCAGTTTTCAAAAACAAATATCAGATGCCAAATGTCTCCTCCCTTTCCCCTCTCTGGTATGTAGAAGAATGAGAAAAGCAAATGGATGACTTTGTTAGCATTTCATTACCATTTAGAAAGGGGCACAGACATTATTTCAACAACAGCTGGTGCTTAAACACTGAGCTAAAAAAAAAAAAACCCTGACTACCTACAGTTAGGAGATAGGTTTCTAAACTCTAATCAGTGAACAGTGAAGGCATTCAAGAAGGACTGTAATGTACATTTCATGAAGCTTTATTATAGCTGTATCAGGTAAGAACAACTTATTTCAATCATTCTCACCTTTCCACCTCCTCCCTCACTCTCAAATCCCTTGTCAAAGTTCACTTTTCTCCCCATAAGCTCATTTACCAAGGAGAAATATCTTCCAATAATGAATGCAAGAAATGTGATCTTTTTTGAGCTCTTTTAAAGAAAAACCATAAGTCACTGTCTTTGCTTCCCTTAATCCTGGGCTCTGTCAAATTGGGGGAGAGTTCTCATCTGCCATTATTTTGTCTTCTAAGATTCTGGAGTTCCAAAGAAAATGAGAGTTCTTATCTTTTAGGGATGTTACTGAAATATTTATGGTAACGATAAGATGCCTGGGACTTTCTTCAAAACAATATAGGAGAGAATCCAGATGAAAGAAAATTGACTATATGAGTTGATTAATTGTTGAACCTGGGTGATAGATACAGGGGAGTTCATTTTATGTTTATGCTTTTAATTTTAAAAAATGCAATATTCTAAAAGGGCAGGCATGAAGAGCCCTGACCTGAACCTTGAACTTTAGCCAGCCTAGGCATGTTCAACTTTCTCATCACCCACCAGCTAAATGCATGTGCAAGAGATAATGAGCAGGCTCGGCGCCTATAGCTCAACCGGCTAAGGCGCCAGCCATGTACACCTAAGGTGGCGGGTTCAAATCCCCAGCCCGGACCCGTCAAACAACAATGACGGCTGCAACCAAAAAATAGCCAGGCGTTGTGGCGGGCACCTGTGGCCCCAGCTACTTGGGAGGCAGAGGCAAGAGACTCACTTGAGCCCAGGAGTTGGAGGTTGCTGTGAGCTGTAATGCCACGGCACTCTACCCAGGGGGACAG
>CAUYTI010042521.1:0-14884 GCA_963575145.1 Galago senegalensis
ACTGCTATTAAAATTAAGATGCATCTTGGCTCGGCGCCTAAAGCTCAACCGGCTAAGGCGCCAGCCACATACACCTAAGGTGGCGGGTTCGAATCCCCAGCCCAGGCCCGCCAAACAACAATGACAGCTGCAACCAAAAAAGAATAGCCAGGCGTTGTGGCGGGCGCCTGTGGTCCCAGCTACTTGGGAGGCTGAGGCAGGAGACTAGCTAGAGCCCAGGAGTTGGAGGTTGCTGTGAGCTGTAATGCCAGGGCACTCTACCCAGGGGGACAGCTTGAGGCTCTGTCTCCAAAAAAAAAAAAAAAAAAGAGATACATCTTTAAAATATGTCACATAGAATATTGTGGAAAAGAGTAGCTACAATTAAAAATTGATGGTAGATGTTCACATGGATGGAGCTGGAAAATGTTCTTCTGAGCAAAGTATCGCAAGAATGGAAGAAAAAGTATCCAGTGTACACACCCCTATTATGAAACTAATTTATACCTTTTATATGTAAGCTATAACCTAATAACAGCCTAAGAATACAGGAAGGAGGGAGGGAGAGGGAAGGGAGGAATGGGTGGAGGGAGGGGTATTGGAGGGATCACTTCTGAGGTTTATCTTACAAGGGTTCAAGTGAATCTTTCTAAGAGCAGAATGTGAACATTTTAAAATAATTAAGAAAATGACACGAAGGCTATGTTAACCAGTTTGATGGAAGTGTTTTGGATTGTGTGTAAAAACCCCATACTGTACCCCAGAAGTGCATTAATGTACGTAGTTACCATTCAATAAAAAAAAAATAATAAAAATATAATTGATGGTAGAAAAATTCTTTTTTTTTTTGAGACAGTGCCTCAAGCTATCCCTCTTGGGTAGAGTACCGCGGCATCACAGCTTACGGCAACCTCAAACTCCTGGGCTCAAGCGAGTCTCCTGCCTCAGCCTCCCAAGTAGTGGGGAACACAAGCGACCACCACAGCGCCCAGCTATTTTTTTTCGGTTGCAACCGTCATTGTTGTTTGGCGGGCCTGGGCTGGATTTGAACCCAACACCTTAGGTGTATGTGGCTGGCGCCTTAGCCACTTGAGCCACCGGTGCCAAGCCAGTAGAAAAATTCTTATGATAAAAATGGAATCTTTGGGCTCGGCGCCTATAGCTCAACCGGCTAAGGCGCCAGCCACGTATACCTAAGGTGGCGGGTTCGAATCCCCAGCCCGGACCTGCCAAACAACAATGACGGCTGCAACCAAAAAATAGCCTGGCGTTGTGGCGGGCACCTGAGGTCCCAGCTACTTGGGAGGCGGAGGCAAGAGACTCGCTTGAGCCCAGGAGTTGGAGGTTGCTGTGAGCTGTAATGCCACGGCACTCTACCCAGGGGGACAGCTTGAGGCTCTGTCTCAAAAAAAAAAAAAAAAAGAAAAGAACAAATGCCTTTTCTCCCCAACCACCCTACCCCTCTTTCAGGTCCTTACGCCATTAAACAGGCTTCCTTGTATTTCCTCTGTTATGCCCCTACACTGGTAATTTGTTTTACCCCTTACAGTTCTCCTTTATCCTCAAATGTCCTACTCTAGGAATCAGGCCCAGTTTCCCTTTGAGCCAGGCCACAAATCTACTGAAGAGTCATTGCCCTACAATGTGTTCAGAACCATTTCTCCCAGGTAAGCCCTAGTCAGTGTCCCTGATTAAGTCTGTAAAGAGTTATGCTGTCTGCTCAAGGTGAGTTCCTTATTCAATATTGTTGAGTATCTGACAGTTTTCTGTTTGGTTTGGTTTCTTGCTAAAAGAAGCTGAGGCAAGTCTTTAGCTTTAGGTATTTGCACATTGCCTCCCAAACCCTTTCCCACTAACCTCAGTTGTGCCTGAATCCTTGATGGACGGCCATCTATTAGGCTCCCATCTACTAGGCCCCTGTCTTGGGTCCTTTTGTTCCTTATCTGTTAATTGAGGGTCGTTAAACCCTAGAGTGAAATGCTAAAGCCAGGAAACTTTGGGACCACCTAAGTCTACTGTTCTTCAAACTGCTGCTCACAACCTATTATTGAGTGGCTTGGGAGTCAATCTAGCAGGTCCAAAACAACATTGTTAAATCACTGTAACAGTGTAAAAAAGTCACAGTACCAGCCTGAGCAAGAGTGAGACTTCATCTCCACTAAAAATTGAGCTCAAGAGTTTGAGGTTGCTGTGAGCCATGATGCCACAGCACTCTACCAAGGGTGACAGAGTGAGACTCTCTCTCAAAATAAAAAATAGTCACAGTGCATAGCACAAATCAATCATGAAACTGTTGTATCTGCTGTGTGTGTGCGCACATGCACGTGTGTGCCTAAGTGTGCTCAGCCACAATATACAATTGGCTTCTTACTGATTCACAGGAGTTTCTTTAAACATTGTAAGAATTGATCTAGATTAGTGGTTCTCAAATTATGGTCCCTGAACCAGCTGCATCACCTGTTACCTAGGATCTTAGAATTATCAGAAATGTAAATTCTTAGGCCTCATCCCAGGCCTGCTGAATCAGCACCTGCAAAGGCAAGGCCTGGCAATCTGCATTTTAAAAAGGGTGTAGGTAATTCCAATGCAAACAGAAACACTGAGTTCCAGATAATCTATCCTTTCTCAATGACAGGACAGATTTGAGCCCTAGAGAGTATTATTTCAGTGACTCTTGTCTCATTTCTCTCAAACAGGTAGCTTGCATTCTAGGAAACTGATAGGAAAGGAGTTAATTATTATATTCAACAGATACCTCAGTGCAGTAGTGCTTAATTCTTTCTGAGAAGTGGTTGAGAAGGGCTAATCTAAAATGATCTCCCAAGGGTCTCTTCAAAGGCACATTTATATGCCAAGGTTTCCAAAACATAAAGTAATCTGACACAAAGATTTGAATGTAGTTGTTTCTGTTTAAAATGTCTTCTCATCTCTGTTATGATTTCAAATGCTGATCCTTTTGTGATAAGGCATAAATAAAGTATCTACTGCTACTAAAAACGAGAAACTAAGATTTGCTGAGAACATTAAAATCAGCCTCTAGTTCATTTATCTAATCATAATAGTCACACTTACAACCTCTCCGAGGATAGTGATTCACAGCCTTTATTCTGTGTCAGCTCTGTTTTGTTCACAGTACACTCCTGATCAGTAACATCTCTCATTACAATACTGTGATTCTCAGGGGACTCGTGGGAGTGTGGAGCTTGAAAAATCTCCTTGAAGATTCCAACGTTTACTCCGATTCCCCTACAGACACTCCCCAAAAAGAACCACTGCACCAGAATAAAAGACAAAGCCGCTAAGAACAATCTAAGTCAGTAGAGAACGCATCATCCTACCAGAATAGACAAGTTTTAAATAGGTATTGACTGAGTTCCAGGGTGCTCTGAGCGCTCAGAGCATAATTCATTATTGTACACTTATTTATTCTCTGCAAAGGATCATAATTCTTTCACAAGGAAGCAAAACTGCTTATGAGAAAGGGAAGCTTTTCTTCTTGTCAATCGGCTAATCAACACTGTTATGTCTAATATGTATGCTTTAATATGCTGGGCAATTTATAGGACATATAGGTTTTACAGCAATTGGAGAGAAAAGATCAGAACACATGAAATAAGCAACACAAAAATAAAACACTACCTAGTTATTTTTACCCTCACATAACCGGAAATAAAATTTACAAATGCAAAGAAAGCCACTAATGAGTGATCAAGTATGCAGAAATAATAATGAAACCATCTGAAGTGGTTTAAAGAAATACAAATCCCTAAAGCCAACCCCAGAAAGGCTGACAGACTTATCAGATGCAGGGCCCAGAAATCTGCATGTAAGTCTGCCAGACAGTTGTGGTAATCAGGCATATTGGGCACCACTACCTTCTAGGGGAGAGGAAAATCAGTTTCAGCTGGTCCTGTGAGGCAACATCTCTTACTTTTTCTATCGAGCAGTGAAGCTGCGGTGGGCCCTGAGGATATGGTAGAATGTGAGGGGAAAAGCAGAGAGACCAAAGGGCATTCACGTGCACTCGCCTGGAGCTGCCCGCGCCGAAACGCTAAGGAGGTTTTGGAAGGAGAGAATGAGTGTACAAGGCAGTCAGAGACGGTTTCTCCCAAACGGAGCCCCGAGTCCCACACACCAGGCAGCAGGAATCTGCAGCCGAAAATGAGGGAAAGGAGATTCCAGGAAAAATCTGCTTGCCGTGAATGGCAAGCATGTTAATTGTAGAAGTTTCATGTGACTAGAACAGGCAGAGGAAAAAGGAGGAGAGGCCCACAAGAGACAAGGGAGTAAAAATGATCAACATGTTCAAGAAATAAAAGACTAAAAAGGATTGGAAAGCTCAAACTCACAGGAGGGCAAGTCATTTGCGGGCTGTACATGTAGATGATATTTTGTGTGAGTGACAGGATCCAGAAACCAGAGGAGACTGGTAGAGCCCCATCTAGAAGCAGCAGCCTGCTCAACTCAAGGCAATCATTGCCCTTACGGCCCGACTTTTAAATGTAGACTCAAAATTCTTTAAATTATTAATCAAGCCAAACAAAATACAACCCCGGCCTGCTATGGATGCTAGTTTATCACCTCTGGGCTAGATTGTAATAAACTCTTACTGCATCCAAATTAAATGGGTGTCTGATTCTCTATGTGCCTGATTCACGGGTTGGCAGAATATGGCAAGTAGGCTGAAGCTTTATTGGGAGAACAGTGGAAAACAAGTTTGGAGGTCTTATTCTGGAAAGATCTGCATATACACCCATATCGCTCTTCTTTTGTTTAAATATATGTAAGACATTATTCTTAAACTTTGTCATGTTCTCTAAAACTTGCCAGGCCTCATAGCCAGAAGAGTGATTTGAAAAACAGCATCTTCAGTAATGTAGAAGTTTTGAGATCATACAACATTCAATTCTACACGCTAACACTTAAGGAAAAAAAGAGCTGTATCTTTATTGTGTAAGCTGAAATGCACTTTATTTGGTAACACATACACATTTGCATTTCATGAACAACACAAGCAAATCTATGGTCTTTATTATTTTCTCTTTGTTGGAGGGTCCCTCTCAAGGCAAATTCATTGGCTTGGCGCCTGTGGCTCAAGTGGCTAAGGCGCCAGCCACATAAACTTAAGGTGGCGAGTTCAAATCCAGCCTGGGCCGCCAAAAACAACAATGACGGCTGCAACCAAAAAATAGCCAGGCGTTGTGGCAGGCGCCTGTGGTCCCAGCTACTTGGGAAGCTGAGGCAGGAGACTCGCTTGAGCCCAGGAGTTGGAGGTTGTTGCGAGCTGTGACGCCACAGCACTCTACCCAGGGGGATAGCTTGAGGCTCTGTCTCCAAAAAAAAAAATTCATTCAAAATGGAAAATGCTACTACTTTTCAGACAGTGCTCTTTGCTTTGAGAAAGAAATACTATTTGTTTCAGATGCCTGTTTAATCAACTCTTAGAAGCCATTTTATGATAAATCTATGTTCAAGTTTATACCTACCTCATTGCTGTGATTAAAAAAAAAATTACCCTAGGGTGGCGCCTGTGGCTCAAAGGAGTAGGGCACTGGCCCCATATGCTGGAGGTGGCAGGTTCAAACCCAGCCCCAGCCAAAAACTGCAAAAAAAAAAAAAAAAAATTACCCTTTCTATAGATTTTAGAATTTACTTACGAATCTCAGTTGTGTTATACAAATTTTTATCTACTACATAATTAACTTTCTTTATGATAATTTTAAAGGTTATGCATAAAAGGTATTCCTCTGAAAACTGAAATCCGTTTTTAATTTTGTCACCTACATTTCTTTTTTGCAAGTATAAAAAATAATTTTTTACTCTTTTAAAAAAGACCTGGGAAAGGCTGGTCTTTAAATTCAGATCATTATTTCTGTTCTCTGAGAAAGGCACTGTCTGATTCCAGTTGTTAAAAAGGTAAAAATATATTTTTTGTAAAGGAAGGCTGTGTGGTAGTCAAAATTATGGACTAATCTTTCTTTCTTAGCTGTGTCTTAATCTTCAGAACCTGCAAACATGTTGTTTATTTAGATGAAAATAGGGACTTTGCAGATATGGTTAATTTTAAGTATTTTGAGATGGGGAGCTTATTATGGATTATCTGGGCAATCATATTGGGGGGTTGGGGGTGAGGTGTCCTCATAAATGAAAGAGGGAGGTAGGGAGTAAAAGGGAAGGAATGTCCCAACAAAGTTGCGAAGGTGGGAGAGATGATGAAGGGAAGGGGCCACAAACTAAGGAATGCAGGCAGCCTTTAGGTCAGTAGTTTTCATCCAGTGTGCCATGAAAATTTTTAAAGATCATTAATTAAATTATTTTTGAAAGAAGTTAAAAGAAGAGTAATATATATATATATATATATATTTTTTTTTTTTTTGAGACAAGAGTCTTGCTCTGTGGCCCTCAGTAGAGGGCTGTGGTGTCATAGCTCATAGCAACCTCCAACTCCTGGGCTTAAGCGATTCTCTTGCCTCAGCCTCCCAAGTAGCTGGGACTACTGGCACTTGCCACAATGTCTGGCTATTTTTTTTTCTTGTCTTTTTTTTTTTTATTAAATCATAGCTATGTACATTAATGCAGTCATGGGGTACAATGTGCTGGTTTTATACACAATTTCAAATATTTTCATCAAACTGGTTAACATAGCCTTCATGGCATTTTCTTAGTTATTGTGTTAAGACATTTATATTCTATATTTAGTAAGTTTCATATGTACTCTTGTAAGATGCACCATAGGTGTGGTCCCACCAATTACCCTCTCTCCACCCATCCTCCCCCTCCCCTCCCTCTTCCCTTTCCCCATATTCTTGGGCTATAATTGGCTTACAGCTTTCCTATGAAAGCTACAAATTAGTTTCATAGTAGGGCTGAGTACATTGGATACTTTTTCTTCTATTCTTGAAATACTTTGCTAAGAAGAGTATGTTCCAGCTCCATCCATGTAAACATGAAAGAGGTAAAGTCTCCATCTTTCTTTAAGGCTGCATAATATTCCCATGTTGTACACATACCACAATTTATTGATCCATTTGTTGGTCAGTGGGCACCTGGGCTTCTTCCATGACTTAGCAATTATGAATTGGGCTACAATAAACATTCTGGTACAAATATCTTTGTTATAGTGTGATTTTTGGTCTTCTGGATATATACCTAGTAGAGGAATTGTAGGATCAAATAGCAGGTCTATTTTTAGTTCTCTAAGTGTTCTCCAAACATCTTTCCAAAAGGAACATAGAGGAGGTCTTGCTCTGGCTCAGACTGGTCTCCAATTCACGAGCTCTGGCAATCCACCTGCCTCAGCCTCCCAGAGTGCTAGGATTTTACTTTTTTTTTTTTTTTTTTTTTTTTTGGTCAAAATAATTTAAGTGTGCCTCGGAAGTTGTACAATAGGTTAAAGTGTTCTGTGATATTAAAAAAAAAAAAGGTTAAGAAAGACTGCTTTAGATGCTAGAAAAGGGAAAAAAACAGATTCTCCCCTAGAGACTACAGATGAAAACAGACCTGTTGATTTTTAGTCCCAGATCCATTTCAGATGTCTGACTTCCAGAACTATACAATAATAAATCTGTCCTGTTTTAAACCTCTAAATTTTTGGTACACTAATAAAAACAGTAGCCATCTCCTTAAAGATAGACACCATAAAAGGTTTTTATATTCTTTGGGGGTTAAAGTCTAGAACTGAAAGTCAACAGAGTTAGTAACAGGTCCTGTGCTGGCACTTGTGGGGGTGCCTTCTCCCAAAAGCACCCTCGGGCATTTATTCCCCTTCTAGATAGGAAGATACCATCTCTCAGAGATAACCTAATTAAATCTAAGACCATTCTCAGCTTTAGAAAATTCTTTCTTATAGAATCTGGGGCAAAAATCAAGCCTCTCTAACTCCCACTGTTCCTTTTATTATGTTAACTCATTTTGAATGAGGTCTTCAGATAGGTTACAACATAATTCTAAAAAAAATGCAAAAGATTCCTAGTAGACCCTATGGAAATGACAAATTTTGAAAAGTATTTAAAAGCATTGTTTTTTGCAGAAAAAGCCACTATAGAATTATGTTAAATAATAATACATATAAAAATGTTACAATCTTTGATTTAAACTAATGGTTTGCATTAGAAAGAAAGTACTAATAAACTTAGTGAAATTGTCATGGTTTATTCACTAATACTATGTTTTACAATTTTACATCAAAAAGTGAGTCAAGAATAAAACCCTATTTCTTTCAAAATTGATCATATACATTCTTTCTAGGTTGAAGTGGCCAATTATATAAGCATTACTTTTTGTTTTTCAACAACCATGTAAGAAAATATGATTTCATTTTTATTCTAATAAGGTAATTATGTACAATATACACAAGCTTAAACGAATTCAAGTAACTAAATCTATCTTTTCATATGCTGCTTATAAATCCTTATTTGACCAGTCAAAGAAGGAATATGGACTCAGATATGCTTCAATACCAAAATCCAGTTCCATACTTATAGACATTAAGATCATTGAGAGATCATTAAATTGCTGAGTGTTAGCGTCCTCCTCTGTAAAGTGTGAGAAATATTTACACAGCCTTATGATGACTGGATCATAACGTGGGTTAGGAGAATAACATCATATTAAGCCACAGCAGTTGTGCAGTAACTTTCCCCCACTTCGGATCATGCAAAAAAAAGGGAGGGGGGTATAGTAAGGATAGAGGGTGCATTTATCTATCAGATATAAAAATGCTTGAGACTATAAAACCTACTGGTACCAATATGAAAACTCTTTAATTAAATGCCTATGCAGTGTTAACAGTATGCCAACTAATGGTTAAATATATAATTTTCTAAATATGTCATCACTTTGAAAACAATTTTCCTCACTTTTCAATAATCTCACTAACTGTCACGAAATCATATCCCATCATGAACTGAAAGTTACACCTGGGTAAATAACGTCAAAAGCAATGAAATGACAGCCAAAGTTTATTCACTTTCTAAACTACGAGGATTTAAATAAATTCTATTCTGTTTGGTAGGAAGTGGAGCCTCCCTCCACCTTTCCCCCTGAAATAAGACATTTAGTGTCTGGGAAAGGCTTAAAAACTCAGGGGGGAGAATGCATAAGGGGGAAACGACCCAACTATCCGAATACATCAGGGTCTAAGGAAAGTTGACTCATCCCTAACCCTAAACTCCAGCTACTGCAGCCATAAGGAAATCAAACGGCACGTTATCAGTCTTCCTTGGTATTTGGCTGATCTACCTGCCTGAGCAATTAAGACCCGAGAACATGAATTTTCCTTCTCCGCGACCCACAGCTAAGGCTAGAACACTCCGGCAAGCTGTGGGGAACCTCCCTATCCACTGTCTGGGATGCACGTACTCAGCTTCACAGCCGACACAAACCACTCCAAACTCCTAGGCTGCCTGCCTCGCCCCCAAGATTCACACATGCGTACACCCAATAAAGGGAGCTAGAAGCGCCCCCATCTCGCCTGGTCCCCACGCCCAGCTGCCACGCAGCCAGTCCTCCTGCCCTTCTTTAGATGACCGGCTTCAGTACTCACTAATACGCATGTGCAACACTTTGGGGCCCGGCAACTCTTTACCCGGCGGAGGCGGGGCAGTAGGCGGGACCAAGTAGCTTGCGCACGCTCGGAACATGCGCAGTGCAGGGTCTGAGGCGCCAGCTGTCGATTTGGAAGTTCCGGGGAAGTAGCGCATGCGCGAGTGTACGCGTTGCCGGCGAAGAGGGGAGCCTGACGACTCGGAAATTTGAATACCACAGTAGCATGGAGTGTGACCTCATGGAGACTGACATCTTGGAGTCGTTGGAAGATCTAGGGTAAGACTGCCAGGGAACGGGTCTCTCAAACCCCACACTGTCAGTCCCCCGGGGACACCTTCTGCGCCGCCGTCCGAGACACCTGCCTCTCCACGCCGCACCCGGTGGCTCCTGGCTGTCT
Source organism: Galago senegalensis (assembly GCA_963575145.1). NCBI lineage: Eukaryota > Metazoa > Chordata > Mammalia > Primates > Galagidae > Galago > Galago senegalensis. The sequence goes on from CAUYTI010042521.1 coordinate 9,923, forward strand.
CTTCCCTGTGGCCCCGGGACTTCTCCCCACCCTCGTGCCACGTCTACTGCCTGCCCTGCCGACTCGTAGCCCTCTAAACCGAAACCCCCTGGGCCTGCCTCATGCTCCCTGCAGCCGAGTTACCCACAGCGTTTGTCAGTCATGCGTGTCATTGTCTGGGTTCTGGTTCTCGCCACCCCCAACTCCCTGAGCTTCTCTCCTTGCTCCCCATCCTACTGCCCTACCCCCGCTCTAGAGGTTGCCGAAGTTGTTTTTCTGTTTCCCTACTTGTCCTCCAAATTTCCTGCTGTCATCTTGCACCTCTAGTCCTACCCCACCCCACTTCTCTCAAAATTTCTCCTTTGCCCAGTCATCTCTCTGCATGCACCCAGGCTTTCCTAAGCCACCTGTCTGGGCGCTGTATCCGTTCTGCCAGCCAGCTTACTTGTGTATCTAACCTATCACCACCTCCCTGGGAACTACTGGCAGTTTCTTTTGACTCTGACACTCTGCCTTGTCGAGTCCCGTTAGCCCATCTTCACCCGCTAAGAACCTGTATGTTTGTTTTGCATTTTTGTCTCTCCTCCTGACTCTTACCCAACCATAATTCATCAGTATCTAGAAGCTGGAAATAGGGTTTCTTATCTCACTGGGTCACCCAGCTTAATGTATTCTATTAAACTTGAAAACTTGAAACCTCTTAGTTAAATGTGGTTCCAGAAACAAATTGTGTGATTAATATTTGCCTACAGATACAGTGTCAGAACAAAATACAAATTTAGTTGGCTGTATTTTTAAGTAACAAATGCTTTATCAAATTTTCCCTTAGGTTTTTCCATGACATGGAATGCTCTGAGAGAAACTTTTCTTTAGGGAGCGACACCTTGGGGGTTTCCAGAGTCTGCCCACTTAAGTAACTTGCTGTCCTGGTGGACATTTTTAGGAAGGAAAGTGGTCATTGCTTATCATCCCTGTCAAAGTGAAATACCATGTTGCTTTCTTTAAAACTTGCTCTGAATTTTCATAAATATTGCACAATTTAGGGTGCTTATTTCTTTCATTAGGGCATAAGTAAAAGTCACATTCAGCACAATGGTCTCTCTTTACTGGACATCTCAGATTGAATTGTTTGTTCACACATGAAACCATTCATTGATTATGCATTCCTGAGGAACACTTGCTCTTGGCACTGTTGGCCTGCTGGGCAGTTGCAGGTCCAAGGTGAGGTGGAAGACATGTTCACAAATACTGTGAAAATAAGCTCTGAGGAACACTGAGGGGATCCCTTCTCTGGGAGAGGAAGTGCACTACTGGAAGCTGCCTGGTAGACACGGCACTTAATAGTGTGGCAGGAGAAGTGGAATGAGAGGAAGCAGTAGACCTTACTTAAATGTCATTCTGAAGGAACAGAGGTCTCTTAAGAAGTGGCCGTGGGGCTTGGTGCCTGTAGCTCAGCCGCTAGGATACCAACCATATACACTGGAGCTGGCAGGTTCAAACCCAGCCCAGGCCAGGCCTGCCAAACAGCAACAACACAACCAAAAAATAGTCGGGCGTTGTGGCTGGCGCCTGTAGTCCCAGCAACTAGGGAGGGTGAGGCAAGAAAATCGCTTGAGCCCAGGAACTGGAGGTTGCTGTGAGCTGTGATATCACAGCGCTCTACCTAGGGCAACAGAGCAAGACTCTTGTCTCCAAAAAAAGAAGTGGCCATGGATGCTGTTTCTTCCCATTTATTATTCTTTTAACTTTTTCTTCTGGGTACTATACAAGTTATTTGTACTTGTGATCAAATAATTGAGATGGGTTTTCTAAAACCCATTTAAAACTTTAACTGTAACTACTTATTTTGGTGGCACTCAAGCATTAAAATTCAGCCTTTCATTAGCCTTTAAAGGATTTCTTGTGGAATATTAAGTTAAATGACTATCTTTTATCTCTATCCTGCACACAGTAGGAATCAGTAACTACATGTTGAATAAACTAAGAAAGTCTAGAAGTAAAACATGAGGAGAAATTTCTAGACTTGGTTTCTTAATTCCAGTGTCTAATAATATGGTTTTTAACATCTAGATATTGGACTATATGTAATGTTAATTTTTGTGTATGATTTTCTCCATTCCAATTCATATGTTATATAAACATAGAATTGTATTTTAAAGAGATTGAGAATTGTCACTTCTCTCACATACCAGTACTTCTAAACATCACATTATCTTAGGTATGTCTAACATATCTTTAATAACTTTTTATCAATATTTCATTTAAAATAAATCTTAAATTCTAGAATATAGGTGATTTGGAGTTCATTATTACTGTTGTCTTTTATGAATGTGTGGACATTTTATAATTTTTTTTTTTTTTTTGCAGTTTTTGACCGGGGGCCGGGTTTGAACCCACCACCTCTGGTATATGGGGCCAGCACCCTACTCCTTTGAGCCACAGGCGCCACCTGACATTTTATAATTTTTTTTAATTCCGTTGAAATCAAAACGGATTAGGATTCAGGTGGACCAGTTCATTGAGTGGCCAATAATTATTAAATTAATTTTGATATTTCTCTGGTACTACTACTGTGTCTTTCTAGTCTTAACTGTTATTAAATATAGAGAAAAAAATAAGTGGTTAATTGGAAAATTTTGGGTTTTAAAGGAAGTCATTAAAAACCTAACCTAATTGATTTCTGGAAAAAAGTTCTAGACAAGATAACCTAAGTTTTACTTCTGAAATAGTAAGTTATAATTAGCTATCACTTGTTAATCTGGTTTTGATCCTCAATTCAGTTGCACTCAGAAAGTAAACCTTTGCAATAATAGCTTTCAGAAGTTCTATAGAAGTTGACATATTTTAGTGGTATGTGTGATTCTCTTAAACTTTCACATGTATTTTGAAGCTTTGAAAAGTAGTTACCGGCTCGGCGCCTATAGCTCAACCGGCTAAGGTGCCAGCCATGTACACCTAAGGTGGCGGGTTCGAATCCCCAGCCCAGACCCGCCAAACAACAATGACGGCTGCAACCAAAAAATAGCCAGGCGTTGTGGCGGGCACCTGTGGTCCCAGCTACTTGGGAGGCAGAGGCAGGAGACTCACTTGAGCCCAGGATTTGGAGGTTGCTGTGAGCTGTAATGCCACAGCACTCTACCCAGGGGGACAGCTTGATGCTCTGTCTCAAAAAAAAAAAAAAAAAAGAAAAGTAGTTACCATTTAGCTTGTTTTCTTAATGGTTCAATGTAATTTTAAATTTTATTTATATTTGCAGATTTCAAATTTGATCATGACTTAATCTTTATTAAATTATTGCTTAATTATATAAATAATTCATATGTATGTTTTACCTGTAATGTATTGGGTGTGATTTTATATTCTTCTGAAGTGTGATTTCTTATTCACCAGTTACAAGGGCCCATTGTTGGAAGATGGTGCTCTATCTCAGGCTGTCTCTGCTGGAGCCAGTTCCCCCGAGTTTACCAAACTCTGTGCTTGGCTGGTGTCTGAATTAAGAGTACTCTGTAAGCTAGAGGAAAATGTGCAAGCAACTAACAGTAAGTAAATGTTCACTTTTAGGTACAAAATATAAAAACAAAATTAGGGTATCAGCAACTGAACATTATTAATGGTACTAAAGCTGAAATTTCCAGCTTTTTGTAATTGTACAGAAAAATTTTGTAAAGGAGCCAAGATATTTTTTCTTCCATTTTTTTAGAGATGAGATGATTCAGAAGTTGAAAAGCCAGAACATACTCTTGTAACTATTGAAAACTGGGGCGTGGCACCTGTGGCTTAAGTGGCTAAGGCACCAGCCACATACACCTAAGGGGGCGGGTTCGAATCCAGTCCGGGCCAACAAAACAACAATGACAGCTGCAACCAAAAAATAGCCAGGCGCTGTGGCTGGCGCCTGTGGTCCCAGCAACTTGGGAGGCTGAGGCAGGAGACTTGCTTGAGCCCAGGAGTTGGAGGTTGCTGTGACCTGTGATGCCACAGCACTCTACCCGGGGTATAGCTTGAGGCTCTGTCTCAAAAAAAAAAAAGAAAAAAGAAAATTGGTGGAGGCTAAAAGGATCCTACTACTGAGATACAGAAAAATGGGAAACCACAAGTAAAGAAAATGTGAACTTTCTATATTTTCTGAAACATGAATTATAAGATCCTAGATTTGTGGCTAGACCTGGAAATTGGGATCTTTTTCTTTTGGACTACCTGATTCCAGAAGCACATATGTCCTGGTAAATCTGATGTAATTCTGTTATGCTTGGGAAGACAGACAACACTTTGTTAAGAAGCTTTCTTTATCACAAAACTGTACCATTAGATATCTCAGAACCAGTTCTGGCATGTTCAGATTTTGCGGGCTGACAGCTCTTTTATAGCTGCCAATTTTGTTATTGTTTTTAATATCAGTAGATGCTGCAAAACAGACAGAAGCTTGCAACCTGACACTTCACCGTCTGGTTCACTTCTGCTGTAGGTAAACCTATAACAGAAGACCAAGAAGAATGCCTACCATCCTTTAAGGCGGGGGTCCTCAAACTTTTTAAACAGGGGGCTAGTTCACTGTCCCTCAGACCATTGGAGGACTGGACTGTGGGCCCCAGGACGAGTCTGCTCCTAAGCAGGACAGGCAGCAGCAGCACAAACACCCAGCGAGCAGGATAAATTTCCTAGGCAGGCTGCATGTGGCCTGCGGGCGTAGTTTGAGGATGCCTCCCTTAAGGAGAACTATATGCGGCTCGGCGCCTATAGCTCAACCGGCTAAGGCGCCAGCCACGTACACCTAAGGTGGCGGGTTCGAATCCCCAGCCCGGACCCGCCAAACAACAATGACGGCTGCAACCAAAAATAATAGCCGGGCGTTGTGGCGGGCGCCTGTGGTCCCAGCTACTTGGGAGGCGGAGGCAAGAGACTCTCTTGAGCCCAGGAGTTGGAGGTTGCTGTGAGCTGTAACGCCACGGCACTCTACCCAGGGGGACGACTTGAGGCTCTGTC